>JAODAL010038253.1:0-39432 GCA_025379985.1 Phyllomedusa bahiana
ACACATTCTAAATATTCTGCAAATTTTTTAAAAAAGAATCCGCCCTCTTTTTTCCCTCCCGGGACAAGGAAAAAAAAAACACAAAACTAGCTCTTTTCGTGAAGTTCAAATTTAAAATTTTTTTTTGGGGCCCATTCATCGTTTAAACCATTACTCCAATCCTCAGCAAGTTTTCTTTTCAGTTTTCCTCAATTCCTTTAAAATCACAAACGGACAAGACAGGGCGCCCTTTTGCCTTTAAAATTTTAATCTCCTATAAACCTTTGCACACAATTGGGAATTCCCCTTAATTTCGGCATCGAAGTCATCAAAAAGATAAAAAAAGCCTTATCCCGACTGTCTCATGGTAGAAATCCTGCACTTCTACCCCCTCCAAGGGATTTTTTACAACTATACTCAAATGTTTCCTATATAATTAAAGTGCCCAAAATCGACAATCCTCCAATCAATTGTCCGATCTCACATCCAATTTATCACATTTTGGGTTTTGGAGGTCTGATTCTATTTTTAAGTATCGGGGTATCAAATTAACCCTAGCTTGTAAGACCTTTGGGGCCAATTGGAAATTTGTTTCTTTTAACAACAAAAAAAATACTGCAACAATTCCAACTTTCAGAACTTTTGTTACGATTCAATCGAAAAATTGAAATGGGCCAGATATCATTTAATCTGGTTTCTGATGGGGGATTTTTTTTCTTAAATCTTACAATAACGTCTTTTTGTATTCAAATTGCGCCATTTTGGGCCTTCCTGTAATTTGGCGGCCAGCCAATCAGCGCAACACAGAAGGGGGGTGAAAAACGTCACCAGGGATGGTGGATCTCTTTGGCGCAAAATCACATGACCTTGTTTATCATTTCCTGCACTTCCTGCCGCCATTAGCTTCCACACTGTGTCAAAACGGATAGCTGTCTCTCTCTCATTTTTTGGACAAAGCTAGCATCCTCTTTCTACCCTTTTTACTACGAAAAGGCTCCTTGATAGATTATTATTTTGGGGCATAGCAAATTAAAATTCAAGTTATTTTTAGTTAGAGTTTGGAAACAGCTCAGTCCCCGACTGCCCAGCTGCGGAGGGGAGGGGGGAGTGGTTCGGGGGGGGGTAATCCTGCATCAGACATTTTTTCCCACTCAAATCACTTGAGATACATCATTTTATTTCGGGTTGACTGCCCCATTTAAAAAGAGGGGGAGGGCTTTGTTTGGGGTAACTTCGCATTATCATATATTTTAAATCAAACCCGGGGAGATACACCCATTTTTTTTCTCCTTCCTGCCCCCTTTGTCAAAGGGGGGCGGCCCCTTTGTTTTTGTAACTCTGCACATACACCTATTCACTTCATAAGAAATCACTGTTCTATAATTTAAATTCTATTGTACCCGTTGTCAAAAAACCATTTTTATAAATTTCCTTAAAATTTTCTATTCTCCCCCTACTTTTAAAAAAGACGCTTTTCTTAACAATCCGTAAAATATTTTCTATTTGACTCCTGGTTGTCGGTTTGGGAAAATACCACATTACTCCATTTTCTTAGAAAAAAATTCTTTTTCTATCCATGATTGTCATTTCCCAAAAAAAGACCGCAGTTCTTAATTTTGAAAACAATTTTTAATTTTTTTATCCCCTGGTTTGTCGTTTGGGAAAACCACATTTTTTGGGTCTTCCAAAAAAAAATTTCTATTTCTACTACTGTTGTCATTGTCAAAAATACCACATTCTTAGATATCTGTAGAAAAAAGTAAATTTGCTTCCCTACTTTGCAGTTGAAATTTTAGGGACCTTATCCACGCATCAAGCCACAAAATAACACATTACTGGGGGGCACCCTCCTTGATCCACTTAAAAAGCGAAAGTCAATTTTTCCTTCCCCCCACAAAAATTGACAGTAGAATTGGGAAATTGAGACCCTGCTCATTGATCGACTCGAGACATCTGCTCTTCTGTTCTAATGTCACGTAAAACTCTGCAACATAAACAGTAGAGGGGCAAGCACCCGTACACACGGGCATTCGGGCAAAGCCAATGGTGCCTCTGGAAATCCTTATTTACCACCTCAAAACAATGTAATGCGGGCCACATACAACATACAGAGACCTCCTTCAACAGTCCAACTATCTTGGGGCTAAACCCCAATTTTTTTTTGGACATGTTGGGACCCAAAGACGGTACCCAAAGGGTAATGGGCCCAGCTTGCTCCATCCAAAAAAGTGTTTTTCCTGCCCACACCAGCCTTCTCAGAGCACCTTCACAACTAAGGAGAGATAACAACAAAATATCCGCTTTCCCCGAAAAGGGATTTTTAAATTTTTTTAACTTTTTTTCAAGATTAATCACTGGGTCTCTATGATGTGCCCCCATTCTAGGTTTACAGATTAGTAGCTGGGCTACTTTACATTCCTCTTTAAAAAAAAAGGGCCCTTGAAAAAAAAAAAAATTAAAACCCCTTTCTTTCACAGGAGAGATTGTGTCAACTATCGTACGGATCATACATATAGGGAATAATCATGCTGATACCGATACCATAATAGATAATTGCCCCAGACCATTAAAGTCTAGGGGGAGGAACAACACTTTATTTTTAAACCCAAACAGGGAGGAAAGCTGGAATTAACTCCACAACATAAACATACTCACATCTTAGGGAAGACAATTAGCAACGAGAGTTACAAAAAAAAGTCACAGACTGTTTACTATTCCCTTTTCCTGTACACAGCAAGACCCCTTAAACCTGCATGACCCACAAATTAAAAAGTGGCCAGAAGTCAGTATTATTTTGAACCATCATTTTAGTTGAACTGGACATTGACTATCCCTGTCCTAGAAATGCAGCATGACCCATAAACCTGTCTTACCAACAGAAAAAAAAGTATCGAAAAAGGTGTCTGTGAACCACCATTTTTAGTTGAACAGGACATTGACTATCCCTGTCCCCTGGACACGCAAGACCCTTAAATCAAACATTAACCACAGAATAAAAAGTGCCATGAAAAAGAGTCTTTGAACCACCATTTTAGTTTGCACTGGACAATTGATATACCCTGTCTTGGATCGTCAACATGACCCTTAAACCTGTCTGACCCACAGATTAAAAAGTTCCGGAAGAAAGTAAGTCTTGAAGCAGTATTTTAACTGAAATGGACAATTGACCTTCCAAATTCCCTGTAATGCATGCAAGACCCAAAAACCCGTCACAGGTGCCCTTATGGCCATCATCCTAAAATTTCGCAATAAGAAATAAACTATATTAAAAACCCATTAGTTTTCCAATACATACTGCGGCTAGAAGGTACGGCTATTCTACTTGTGACATTGTTTCCACCGTGACATTAGAATGTGAAGGCAACGAAACAGATGTCGCCAGTAGGTCAACTAGGCCTTTCTGAAAATCCAGCATTCTACTGTCAAGTTGGGTGAAGGAAATTACTGATCAATGCAGGTGAGTCTGAAAACGATCACGCAGGTTCAGCTAGTAGGGCCGGAGTTACAGTGGGTGCAGTGAGAGCCAGGGCTGGCGTCCATCATCTATTAACACGGCAATAATGCCCTTATAATGCCCTTATGCCCTTATAATTGTATTAAATGGGTTGTCTCACTACAAGGATTGCTAGGCTATGTTAAAGATCGTGCAAAAACAAGCATTTTGCAATAAGTGACCCAGTAAACAGTTGTCCTACCTAATCCTGTTTTTGACAGCACCATGCCCCATAAAATTCAAACATGACCCTTCACCACTGTTGACAATTGTGAAGAACAAATGTCTGTTAAAATCCACATTTTTTACCAATAAGGACCAATAGTATAGAGCTGTATTTCACAGCACATGCCCCAAAAAATTCAAAACATGACCCTTTGCCACTGTTGACAATTGTGAAGGGCAAATGTCTTTTAGAACCACATTTTTTTTAGAATAACTGTAGCATAGTTGTATTTCTCAGTTAACATGCCCCCATAAAATACAAAAAAGACCCTTTGGCCACTGTTGACAATTGTGAAGAACAAATCTCTGTTAGAAACCACAAAATTTAAAAATGATGAAACCTGGTGTATAGCTGTATTTCCACATCAGCATGGCCCAAAAAAATTATAAAAAATGACTTTCAGCCACTGTTAAAAATTGTGAGGAGAAATGCCACTTAGAAGCCACATTTCCGTTATGCAAAAGGACCTTGATTATAGCTGTATCTCACAGCACCTGACCCCAAAACATTGACAATGCGAAAAATTCTGAAGATGAAGTGATAAATGGAATACGTTTAGTCATGAAACTTTGGTGTCCTTTTACAGTCTCCTCACAGCAAAACCAGCCAAATGAACTTTTTGGGAACTGAGATAAAAATTGCCTAAGAATAGTGTCATTTACAAAAACATATTTCAAGATGAGCATTTCTGTTATGAAGATGAATGTGGAGAGATAGACCGGCAACTAATCGTGACATCGACAATTGGGGTCCACAACATCCAGATCCACGCTGATTCAACTTTGATGAAAGTCCAAATGAACCACATTATCAAGTGAGACAGCCGTATGCGTTGTCTGTATGACTCCACCAGCTGTACTGAAGGTCCTGCTCATATATGACGCTGACTGCTGGGCATACAACACCTCTATGGCGTGGCAATCGATCTCGGCCATTCATCCATTTTTGGAATGCCCGAATCGATTGGTTGCCGGAACATATCCAAAAACATCGGTGTTGAGACGCAGATAGTTGTGCACCAAGATCACCATGGTCTCTGTGTGTCGTATGTGTGCCCTGCATTACATGTGTTGGTAAGGTGGTAAATAAGGATTGCAGAGTTCACCCATTAGGCTTTCTGCCACAATGCCTCTGCTGCGCTACTTTGCACTCTACTGCTGTCACGTTTCTGACGTTGTTCTACGTGACATTTGAAGAACGTGAAGCTGGCGCAACAGATGGTCCCTCCAGTATGATCTATCAGCACGGTCTCCAATTCCCTGCATTTACTCTCTAATTTGTGGTGGGTGGAAGGAAAGTGCTGAGTTTCGCTTTGTAACAGGGGAACGAAGAGGGGGCCACCCATAACTGTTTGTTAATTTTGATGACCTTAATGCGAGGATCAGTTGGAGGAAATGGAGCATCCAATGCACTCATATGAGAGATGGAGCCTTGATTTCCAAGGCCTCAGGTGTCGAGGGCACTAGCAAACAATCAACTTCCTCAACTTCCTCCTCCGCCCTCAAATCTGTGCCAACCTCTTTCCAAGGCCATGTACATCGTAAGACATTGTCCGGAAATACCTCATCCACCCTCCTCCACTTCCTCTGCCTTGCACCAGCCCTGGACCCCGAACCACCGCCTAATGAAGGCCAATAAAGTGGTGAAAATGTCGGGCTTTCTGGATTCAACAGAGAAAGGCTCTGTGTCCGCATCTGTGTCTGTCTCCTCCTCAGTCGCTGGTGGGACATGCTGTTTCAGAGTGTCCAACGATTATCCAGAACTAAATATCACCACAATGCTCATGCTGACAAGGGTATAGTCCGCACTGACCATTTTTGGTGGCTTCTTCAAACTGGCAAGGATGGTTCAGAGCTCTTTCACCTCTTCCACTCTCGGTGGCTCAACACACCCAAGGTCCGCACCTCTGCTTGTCCAGGCCATGTGTCCACTTCATAGAGCAGTAATGGCATTGCGCTGTTGCCACAATTACAGGAGCATGTGGAGGGGGAATACACCTTGCGTGTTGGCCATTCACCAATGATACTGTTGATGGGGGAATGGCTGAGCTTACGCTGTAACGCAGCAGCCGGAGAAGAGCGGGTTGTGAATGGCGGAAGTGGTGAGCTCAGATCTCGAGCCTTCCTCAGCAGGCATTCCAGACCCGGGTAGCGCTTTAGAAATTTTATTGCGACGTGGTTTCACGACATGTGCCAGACAAGGGATGTGCTCCAGCCTACTGAACCTTACGGGTGGCCAGGATATTTCGACCGATTTCACACACCAACCTCACCTTGGCCAAGGTTCAGTCACCCAGCCATGCTCAGGGTCTCTTGCGAAGAGCCTCCACAGTTACTGACCAGTGTGTTGACAGTCTTCAAGACAGATTAATTTCAACAATGCTGATTTCTCTGGGCACGTGAGCTAACGCAGAGGACCTTGGGGGAAAGAACCCTGCACCATCCCTGCAGAATTGAAGAGCGGTGCACCGAGCCAGAGAGCCACCGTAACCACCAGAGACATCCACCCAGCTCACCCATTAGCTGTCACAGAGATATAGCGGCCTGCCGTGCGTACTAGTCCCATGTAAATTCGGTGGTGAATGACTTTTCCAGACACGGTGCAGAAAACGCTGCTTGAAATTTTTAGATGACACGTGCTTGGACAGGGCAGGGACGGCTTTTTTGAAAAGAAATGCCAGCACGGGCATCTGTGTATTGGGGCAGTCCCAGGGCCATACGTTGGCGGACCCCATCTGAGCTCCACCAGACGAAGGCAACATTTCCAAGGCCAAAAGCCTGGCAATGCCGAATTCAGCTTTTGGCTTTTGGGTATGGTTTGGGTTAAAGTGTTTCTTCTGCTCCCAAACCTGGAGGCCAGAAGGCCTGGCTGCTAGACTTGCCGCTGTAAGGCGTGCTGGTCAAACTGGTGGAAGGAGAAAGGAAGTAGGCATGTGTCTACTGGTGTGTGCTGGAGGAAAACGGGCGAATGGTGGAGGCTGAATCCCCCGCGGAGGCTGATCCTTGATCATGACGCTGAGGAGACATAGGCAGCTGAGGAACGCTTGGTCCCCTTTGGTAGTGATGGATGAGGAGGATACGGAGACAGAGGGTGTGACAGTTGAAGGAACCCTGGATCGGTGTGGCCTTTTTTTGCCAAGTGGTCCCTCCATTTCAACCCATGCATTCGCTGCATGTGACTAGACATGTTGGTGGTGGTTAAACACCTAAGATTCTTCCCTCTACTGATGCGTTTTGTGGCAAAGGCCACACATGACATCGCTGGGTTAATCAGAGGCTTTATCGAAAAAGGCCCAGGCTTGAGAGGTCCTGGACCTTTTCGACGGCGATAAGCGAGGAGCGGTGTTTCCGCTGATCAATGCTGGCTGGATAATCTCACCGGACTTGTGCGAGGGCCCTCTCCCTTTTTATGGCGAGACCCGTACTGACACTACCCCATCGTCTTCCTCCTCGTCCAGTGATGAAGCAAATTCTGCTGAAAAGACCACGGTGGATCCCGCAATGTCATCATCATCATCACACAGTGACTTCCTCTTCCTGACATTCTACATCCTGGATCTGCGGGCTACAAGGCAAGAAAAAACAGGCACAGCAATGCCGTTGCTACCGCCCGTGAGTTTTGCAGATTGACCGGCTTCCTTCTCCTCCTCTGAAGGCATCAGCGATTGGCATCTGAGCAGACAAAATCATCCTCTTTGTCCTCTTGATCTTTTGAAATGCCTTCTGACCCCAACCGCAATTTTGACCATCAAAGAGGTCTCAGAAAATGGATTACCACAGTGGTGGGTAACAAGAGTTGACATTTGGGCTTCTTTTCGCTTCATGTTGGAGGATCCTTGCCGATGATGATGACGACATTTGTGTGCGTGACTGTGATTTACGATGATGTAAGCTGTTGGTTGCAGTGTTGCATTAAACCACTGAAGAACAGATTGGCGAGCTGTTCGTTATAACTGAGATTCACAGGGCACCGACGCAGCGATGACAGGCCTGACAGTCCTGCAACCGACAGATCCGCTGGCTTGCGGTGTTGTCCGCAGCACTGGAAGGGAGCACCTTCTCTCGTACCTCTACCTAGCTGTCCCTACACCCCTCTTTGCTCGCTTAGCACCTCAGTTTTTTGCTCCAAATATCAGATAAAAAAATTTTAAAGGTATGGAAGAGTTTTTGACAGACTCTTTATGAAAAGACGGCAAATGCCAGCTATCTTAAACCCACTAATTTCCAACACCAACTAGGAATTATAAACAAAATTGTTTCTTACAAATATCTGTGGGAAATGCGATCTGGTGGAAGAGCCGTAACACAAATTCAATAGTGTTCTTCCTTCAGTCCCTGATATTACACTGCCAGCATGACTAGCAGTTGATAGTTTTCACAAACTATCTTACAAATTGCACCGATTTAGCGCCAAACTGAGACGCACGGACTCACAAGAGTATTTAAATGTATATGGATTAATAAGGCTGTTTTGCCACCACTGACAACAGGCATAATTTTACTATAAAATAAGATAAAACAATATGCGTACAACTGAGCTCTATGCGACATACAGACTCACGGACTGCAATAAGAGTATTTAAATGTTATATGGATAATAAGGCGTTTTGCCACCACAGACTACAGGCGCAATATACTAAGAAATATGTATAACACAATGGGCACATGTATGATCGTGCTTTTCCGCCCAGATTTCCAGGGCGTATTCTGCCCACACCCGGCCCCCGAATCCCGTCGATGCAGGTATGCGTTGTTTAGGCGCAGCGTTCGCCACTTTAGGGGGTTCTGCGCCCCGCAGAAGGGGCTGGCAATTGGCGCGCTGTAGGCAATTCCGCGGCGGACGCGGCACGCCCGCAAAAACTCCCGAGGCATGTACGATCGCTAGTCGGCAAAGTGCGGCGCAAATGCAGCGCTCGGCAGCTCCGACAGTCATACCTGGGTTGTTTTAGGTCTAAATCTCCGGCGGAGGCGAAGTGTAAGCAAGAACGAACAAGCGAGGAGCATAAGAAGTATCGTATCAGAAATCTCGGCGCTCATCACCGTGCGGCAATGGAGTATGATTCCCAAAAATCACCTTTATAAAGACGGAAAACATTCTCAGAAAAGAGCTCAACCACAAAAATAAAAAATACATTTAAAAAAAGCACTTCCCAAAATCTAGACCGCGCAATATCCAGAATTAGGATATTGGAAAATGCAGTTAAATACAGTGTAAATTAATATTTCTGAAAGCTATCTCATATGTGTCGGCATAAACCAGCCAATCAGAAAGGAGCGACAGTGAACCATTAAAACCTATGCGGTGAGTATTGACCAATCAGAAATCAAAGGCGGGACAGTTCAAAATACAGTAAAAATGCAAAATAGAGCTGATGGTTGAGCTAGCGTGGGCTTGGCTATCTTCGGCCAATCAGAGGCGAGCTACTTCTCCCATTAATAGTCTATGGAGTGAGAACGCGCTAAAGAATGCAATCTCGGTGCGCAGTGCCGTGCGGCAGGATATGAATAAAACAAACATTTTTATATAAAGTGTAAAATATTATCAGATTAAAGGAGATGAAACATCTATAAACATAAATCAATTAAAACCCGAACAACAAATCAAAATATAGCTGATTGTTGAGCTACGCGGGGGCTTGGCTACTCGGCCAATCAGAGCGAGAGCCCTCTTCACCCATCTGTAGTCTATGGAGAGATCGTCGATGCAATCGCTGCTCTCAGCCCGTTGCGGCATGGAGTATGGATAATAACAATCATTTTTAAATTAAGTGTAAAATAATCCTTAAAAAGAGATGAAACCATCTATAAACATAAATCAATTAAATCCGACAACGCATTGTCGCCGAGACCGGTGTCTACATAAGGAATTGGGTTATAGAGAAATGCCGGAAATACAGTAATTTCAAAATTGTTTAAGCTCTTCACATACGATCGGCATAAGCCAGCCAATCAGAATATGAGCACCAGTGGCCCATTCTAACCTATGAAGGAGGTTATTGGACCAATAAGAAATAGAGCAACAAAGAACCCATTTATATACCTATGATTGGAGATATTGACCAATCAGAATATCGACAAAAGACCCAAATATCCTATGGATAGGTTAGGTACCAATCAAATCAAAGGCTGAACAGTTTCAAAATACAGTAAAAATACCCGAAAAGAGCTGATTGTTGGACCTAGCGGGGGCTTGGCCTAACCCATCCCAGTCCAATCAGAGCGCGAGCTACTTCTCCCTTATATCTATGGAGGATCGCCGCAATGCAATCTCGGCGCTCAGAGCGCCCGGTGGCATGGAGTATGAATAAAACAATCTTTTTTATAACGAGTAAAACATAATCAGATAAAGAGCTGAAACCTTCTCTAAAAATAAAGCAGTTAAAATCCCAAACAATGCGTTTGTCGCCAAGACCGGCACTACATAAGGAATTGGGTTATAGAGAATTGCCGGGAAATACAGTAATTCAAATTGTTTAAAAGCTCTTCTCATTGGTCGGCATAAACCCGCCAATCAGAATAGGAGCGACAGTGGCCCATTAAAACCTATGGAGAACTATCACCAATCAGAATAGGAAGCGACAGTGGCCCATTCTAAAACCCTAGAAGATTAGTGACCAAATCAGAATAGGAGCGACAAAGGACCCATGAAACCTATTGAAAGTTTTTACCAATCAAAATCAAAGGCGGGACCAGTTCAAAAATCAGTAAAAAGGCAGAAAAGAGCTATTGGTTGAAAGCGGTGGGGCTCGTCATCTTAGCCAATCAGAAGCGCAAGCTACTTTCTCATAGAGTTCTGTGGGGAAAAGAAAATCAGAGCGACTCTGTGATTGGCTAAGTTAAAAAGCTCGGTTATTTGGACCAATGGAGAGCGAGAGACGCTCCTATGGTTTTCTAATGCAATCTGAAATAAAACTGTACATGGCCGAAATCAAATGATAAGACTACAGAAGTTGTACCGATGGTGTATATAAAAATGAATAATATATGGAGGAAAATAAAAAGAAAAGAAAAATTCAATAAAATACATTTTGATTTCTTTATTTTTTTCGTTAGCCCAAGTAACAATAGTATGTTGTTGCAACGAAAAAAAGAAATAAAGCAACTATTTTTATAATGGAATTAATATATGTTTTTCTTTACCCCCATATTATTATTCATTTTATAACACATCGAAACAACATCTATAGTCATATCATTTGATTTCGGCCATGTTTCTAGTTTTATTTCAGATTGCATTAGAATACCCATAGGAGCGTCGCTGCGCACCTCCCATTGGTCCAATAACGCGCCTCTTTAACTTAGCCAATCACTGAGCTCCCTCAGAATTTCTTTCCCCATAGAACTCTATGAGAAGTAGCTCGCGCTCCTGAATTGGCTAAGCTGGACAGAGCCCCGCTAGCTTAACCAATCAGCTCTAATCTGCCTTTTACTGTATTTTGAACCTGTCCCGCCTTTTGATTATGAATGGTCAATTTTTTCTCCATAGTTATAATGTGTCCCCTGTCGCTCCTATTCTGATTGGTGTCAATACTCCTTCATAGGTTAGAATGGGGCCATTATCGCTCCAATTCTGATTGTCAATAGTCTCCTTAGGTTTTAATGGGACACTGTCGCTCCTATTCTTGATTGGCTGTTTATGCCGACCAATGAAAAGACTTTAAACAATTTGAATTACTGTATTCCTCGCAATTCTCTCTATTGCAATTCTATGATAGCGCCGGTCTCGGCGACAAACGCGTTGTTAGGATTACGCTTATTTTAGAGAGGTTTTTTAGCGCTTATCTGATAATGTATTTTACACTATATTAAAAATGAGTTTTTTTATTTATACTTCCATGCCGTCACGCGCATAGCTCCGAGATTGCATTGGCCGATCTCTCCATATACTACAATGGGAAAGTACTCGTGTTCTGATTGGCTGGGATAGCCAAACCCCCGCTAGCTCAGCCCAATCAGCTCTGTTTCTGCCTTTTTACTGTATTTTGAACAGTCCCGCCTTTTGATTCCTGATTGGTCAATAAGTTCTCCATAGGTTTTAATGGAATCACTGTCGCTCCTATTCTGATTGGCCGGTTTCTGACCGACCAGAGAAAGCCTTTCAGAATTTGTAATTACTGTATTCCCGGCAATTTTCCAATATCCTAATACTGAATAAGATTTGGAAAGTGATTTTTTTTTAATGTATTTTTACTTTTGAGGATTGAGCTTTTTCTGAGAATGTTACAGCTTTTAATAAAGGCGATTTTTTATTCATACTCCTTCACGGACAATGTGAATGATTTTCTCGTTTGTTTTTCCAGCCTGTCTCGCATCGGAACAGATTTTCGCTCAGTCCCCTTCTGCGCCTAAGTCCCCGCACTGCACCCCACACACTGGCGAGGCGCTAGGGAACTTTTCCCCGCATGTATGAGCCACCCTCCTCGACACGAATCTTAGGCGCAGTCCCCTCACTGCGCCTCAGTCCCCCGCACTGGGCGCCTCACACACTGGCGAGCGCGGCCAGACTTTCCCCGCATGTATGAGTGCAGTACCTCGGGCGGCGAATCATAGGCGCAGCGCCGCACTGCGCCTAAGTCCCGCACTGCGCCTAAGTCCCGCACTGCGCCTAACACTCTAGCGAGGCGCGGCGGACTTTACATGGAATGTATGAGCGCTCCCTGGCGCCGACATAAATCCGGCGCAGATTTCGCCGGAAAACCGGTGGAAAGTGCCCCTTACATTGCCAAATTCATACATGTCGCCCAATATGTGTACAACTAGGCTCTTTGCGGCAAACAGACGCACAGACTTTAATAAGACTGTACTAGAACTGAAAAAACACGGACAATTTCACCTCCTATCAGAGGTCTGCTGGCCAAAAAACACAATGCTTATTTCAATTCAAGGTCACAGAACGCACTAAGCTGCACAATATCTCCCTTCCTTTCAAAGCCTCTTCCTCCTGCCGTTCCCTCACCACCCCTGCTGCCGCCCCTCCGCAGCTGGACACACCAGAAGATATCTTTAAAACTTTCTCTAACTAAATAAGAAGTGAAATTCTCTAATCTAACTCTATTCTAAAGCTATAGCCTAGTGGATGTTTTCTGTATAGAATAGACCTTCTCTTAAGGTGTTAGAACAGCTATTGGGTTTAAACGGCAGACATGACCTGCTTGTGAATGAAAATGAGCTGAACAGTAATGCAGTTGCATAGATAAACGAGGTCACGTGATTTTTGCAGCCAATGAGATCCTACACCGCAAAGTGGTGACGATGTACATCCACTCACTCCTCTCTATCGATCGGATCAGTTTGGCTGGCCGCCAAATATGACAGGAAAAAGCTGAAAATGGCGCGATAGTAATGGAATATTGTAAGATTGTCACCAAACTAACACGTGATCTGGAAATTTCCGATAAGCCTAAAAACCGTGCCAATTTCAACTTTTGCTGATAATATCGCTCATCCCTACTTATGGCAAATTGTTTTCAGAGTGTCCAATAGGTCATTTTGCTGGTTTGGCGGTAAGGAGACTGTAAAAGACACCAATAGTGCAAGTTTTTTTGAAAAAAAACCTTATTCCAATTATTCATTCTTCAAGAAAATTTTAAGCATTGTCAATGTTTGGGTGCTGTAAAAAACAAGCCCCCCTATAAGCAGGTCCTTTGGTAAAAAATGTTGTTTCAAACAGGCATTTCTTCACAATTTTTAAGAGTGACCAAAAGTTCATTTTTCCAGCTTTTGGGTCAGGGCGCTGTAAAAAAACAGCTATAATCCAGGTCCTATGGTAAAAATGATGTTACTAACAGTAATTTCTTTGTAACAATTTTTAAGAGTTTTCCCAAGGTCATTTTCCAGCTTTTGGGGTCATGATGCTGTACAAAAAAAACAGCTATAATCCAGGCCCTATTCCCAAAAATGTTTGTTTTTTTTTTAAAAAACTCTTTTTATTCTTGCTAATTTAATGAATGTTAAAAAGTCATTTTTTTGCTGCTTTTGGGGTCATGCAGCTGGAAAAAAAACTGTGATATTCAAGGTTCTATTCAAATAAATCTTGTTTCAAATACTCATTTCTTCAAGCTAATTATTATGTCTCCATAATGGCATTTCTGCTGGCTTTGGGTTCATGCTACTGAGAAAGGGGTGCCAGCGGTGCAATAGGGCAGTACTCTAAAACTCCGGTCATGGCCCACGCCTTTCCCCAACATACCTGCACATCTACAAGAAAGGCGACATTATGCAACATTAGTGTTATGGGTTACCAGAGAAAAAGGCATGCCACCTAATCTATCATGACAATACTGCCAGCATCCAACCCCCAAAATGTTAAACAGCATGCGTCAAGTAAATTAATTGTGAACAAGTAGACCAATGGTAGAACCCTTGTCACAAGAATCAACGTTCATGTAGAGCACATTCACCACGTCAAGAACAGAGAGAGTTTCCCCCAGCGCATCAAGGAAAATGAGAGGAAGAAAAAGGACTCCAAGGAAAAGGGCACCTGGGTGGAACTGGAGCGTCAACCAGCGTTTCCAAGTGAAGCTTACTTCGTCCGCACTCACAGGAAGGAACCTGAACTCCTTGAGCCCAATGAGTTTATGTGACAAAATCCATTGCAAAATATTCTATTGTTGCTTAAGCAAAAGGAAGTAATTGAGTGCTATCTTCAACATTTTCAAATTACATACGAAGGGGCAAGCGCGTCCGTATAGCAGAAATATGTCAAGCGCTACCCAGGTCTCGACTGACTTCTGGTAATGCACGAGGTCCTTAGCTCACACTTCCGGCATTCGCACACTGCTTCGTCCCGACTTGTCAGCGTTGCTGCTTCATATGGACCTCCCCATCAACCGTCTGCATTTCGTCGTGCAAAATTTTATTGGGAGTGTCCTTATGGCAATTTTGGCTGGTTTTTAAGGCCCATGCTGCTGTAGAAGACAGCAATACTCAATGTCCTATCAGAAAAATCTTTGTTTTAAATATAAATTTCTTCCTGCTAATTTAATCTGATGTCACCAATAAGGGCATTTTTGCTGGTTTTGTGTCAGGTCACTGTAAAAGTCTCCAAGTTTAATGTAAAGTCGTATTGAACAAAAGCTTAATTCACATACTCTATTATTCTTGCCAAAAGGACTATTTGTTGCTTTTGTGGTCATGCTGCTGTAAAAAAGATAGCGCTACTCTCAATGTCCAATTCAGAAAACTCTTGTTAGAAATAAAAATTCTTCCGGCAAATTATTCTGATGGTCAGTAAGGGCCAATTTGACTGGTTTGGTGGTCAGGTTAGAGATAGGCGAATTGAGAATCTATACGAATGGAATTCGTTTAGAATTTCAGGAAAACTTCGAATACATGAACGAAGTCGAAGATTGGGGTGATTTCACGGGACAAGCATGCTTTTGATTGATAAAATGGCTGCGAGCACGATGGCGTTACATGGGGCAAAGAAGTCAGGGAAGGAAGAAAGGCGTAGCCATCATGACATGCGCAGAGATGAAGCCAATCAAGACCGGCGGGATTCTGTGAGCTGTACCGCCCTATAAAAGTCCGACGCCATGCTCGCTCCACACCCTCTTCTCACTGTGCTGTGGTAGGGAAGGGCTGCCGCCGCTGCTGCTGCTTATGATAACTCATACAAAAAGAACTCACTATTTATACAGAAAATTTTTGGGGGGTGTCCACAGCTTGTCCCAGAGACTGCTTCTCTTACGTTCTAATATTGATTTTGTGGGGTATTGGGACTGAAAGTCCAGTGTGCATCCAATGCAGCTGCATGTACATTTTAAATTGCTATCTCCTCAGTTCTTAAGCACATTGAATATTCAAGGGCTAATCTAAAGCCTTTTCCTGTTGTATTCAGTTAAAGAAACAGCGTTTTTACAATACAAATACCACTTAATTTTTGGTTTGCTCATTTATTTTGCGCATTTATATACAGGGTTAATTGTTTTGTTCTGCTGTTGTTGGTCACTAAAAAGAAACGTTCCTTTTCACCGCCAAAGAAGAAATTTTGCCTGTAAATAATTTATATCCGAAGGTTAAATTACAAGTTTTTCTGTTGTGTTTGTGTTCGTAAAATAACACGCCGTTTTAAACACGTCTAAAGCTGGTAATTGTTGGCAGCATATTTCTTTTGCGTAATTTACATATAAGGGTTAACTAAGTATTTTTCTGGCAGTGGTACTTAGTAAAAGAAACGTTCTTTTTCACCGCCAAAAAAAAAATTTTGCCTTTTAGCATAAATCATAACGATGGTTTAATTACAAGTTTTTTCTGTTGTTTGTTCCGTAAAAATACACGTCTAGTTTTAACACGCTACAAAGCTGGTAATTGTTGGCAGCGTATTTCTTTTGTACAATTTACATTCCAAGGGTTAACTAAGTATTAACTGCAGTAGTCCTTTAGTAAAAGAAACGTTTCTTTTTCACCGCCAAAAAATGAAAATTTGCTCTAGCATAATTTCATAACCGAGGGTTAATTACAAGTTTAATCTGTTGTTGTGTTCCGTAAAATACACGCCCATTTTAACACGCCAAAAAGCTGGTAATTGTTGGAAGGCTTATTTCATTTGCGCAATTTGACATTCTAGGGTTAACTAGTATAATTCTGCAGTTGTATAATAAGTTAAAAAAAACGTTCCTTTTCAAACCACCCCGCCCCCCCAAAGAAGAATTTTGGGCTTTAGCATAATACATACCGAAGGTTAATTACGAGTTTTTCTGTTGTTGTGTCCATAAAATACACGCCGTTTATAACACGCTACAAAGCGGTAATGTTGGCAGCGATTTCTTTTGCGCAATTTACATTCCAAGGGTTAATTAAGTATTTTACTGCAGTTGTACTTAGTAAAAGAAACGTTCTTTTTCACCGCCAAAAAAGAAAATTTGCCTCTAGCATAATTCATAACCGAGGGTTAATTACAAGTTTTTCTGTTGTTGTGTTCCGTAAAATACACGTCGTTTTAACACGCTACAAAGCTGGTTGTAGGCAGCGTATTTCTTTTGCGCAATTTACATCCAAGGGTCAATTAAGTATTTTACTGCAGTTGTACTTAGTAAAAGAAATGTTCTTTTTCACCGGCAAAAAAGAAATTTTGCCTTTAGCATAATTCATAACCGAGGTTAATTAAAAGTTTTTTCGTTGTTGTGTTCCATAAAATACACTCCGTTTTAACACACTACAAAGCTGGTAATTTTTTGCAGCATATTCTTTTGGGGCAATTTTTTTTTACATCCAAGGGTTAACTAAGAAATTTTTCTGCAGTTGTATTCATTAAAATAAACGTTCCTTTTCACCACCAAAGAAGAAATTTTGGCTGTAGCATAATTCATATCCGAAGGGTTAAATTACGAGTTTTTCTGTTGTTGTATTCCGTAAAATACACCCGTTTTAACACGCTACAAACTGGTAATTGTTGGCAGCATATTTCTTTTGCGCAATTTACATTCAAGGGTTTAACTAAGTATTTTCTGCAGTTGTATTCATTAAAATAAACGTTCCTTTTAAACCCCCAAAAGAAGAGTATTTTGCAAGTAGCATAATTCAATCCAAAGGTTAATTAACGTTTTTGTGCTTTAATATTCATTAAAATACAGTGTTTTTAAAAGGGAAATATACAAGTAAATTTTTCCTGTCCATTTGTGGAGCGCAATTTAATCCAAGGTTTACCCAAGCTTCTTTGTGGGTTAATTTGGAGTAAAATACTGGTTGTGTATTTATCAAAGCAGATATCTTCATCAAACAGTGTCTGTACATTTTAGAACAAACAGTAGTCAGACAGAGAGGTGGCAGGCTCTTCACCTGCGAGTGGCAGTGGCACAAACATTCCGGGAGCAGGCCCAGTCTCAGCACAGCAAGGGGACGTCGCAGCAGGGGTCACTGGGTGAGGCCACAACTGCCGCTGCACTAGCGGCCGTGTTTGTTCGGGCAACCCAAGGGTTCTTGATTGGGTTTTGACTAAGTCATCCACTTCCTCCCAGATGACATCTGACAACCCCAGCCAAGAGTCGGGGGGAACGTCAGACACAATCCTTAGTTGGCATGGCCCGGGAGCGGGTCAGCGTCCCTCACCTGTCCTCAACCCGCCTATGCCCCATCCGGTTTCCTGAGCCCGGGATCTACTATGTGCTCTGGGCTCAGCGCCACTAATAGCGAGGAGAACAATTTGAGAGGGCCCGTCACAGCTACTTGGCAGCGAAGAAAAGGGGCCAAAATCCTCTGTTCTTACAGAGGCAGCAAAGTAAAAGATGTGAGAGTGGCATGGGAGGTCATGTTGTGAGGGTCCCGCCTCTGCATACCAAGACCGGTGATGAGGACAGCAGTGAGGATGAAAACAAATCGATGATGATGTAGCCGACCGCACTTGGGAGCCGGTGAAGCAAGGGCTTCATCATCGTCAGGAGAAGAGGGCTCAGCTTGCGCACAAAGGGAGCGGCGCACCAGCAAATGGGTTGTGAGCCGTGAGTCACAGGTAGCAGCATGTGAGGTCGGGAGCCAAGGGCCACGGGGTAAAAAACCCCTTCACAGGGCCAAGAAAGTGGCGGCACAGGGCTCAGCGAGGCAGCAGCGGGAGTAGGGACTCAGTGCGGACGTTGGCGGGAAAATCACTACTCGGCGGTGTGGCAGTTCTTTGCTAAGACACCGGAGGGGCCGAATAAAGGGGATATGTAGAATCTGTGGGCAGAAAGTGAAAACGTGGCCAGGGAGCTAACGAGGCACCACGGCCCTGCGTCAACACATGCAGCGTCACCATCCGTGGCCTGGGAGAAACGTGGCTCTGATGTGGGTCCACCTGCCACCGCAGCAACAGCAGCAGCGCCCAATGGAAAACATGCCATTGCAGCCAGTCAAGGCTCCACCACCTCTGCAGAAGGGAGCTGTTTCTCTTTTCCACTAGGTCATCCACTTCCTCCCAGATGACATCTGACAACCCCGCCAAGATTTGGTGGAAAAGTCAGACACAACCCTTAGTTGGGTATATGTAGAATCTGTGGGCAAAAGGAAGCGTGGCCAGGAGCTAAAAGTTGGCACCATGGCCCTGCAGCCAGCAAGGCTCCACCACCTCGCTGAAGGGAGCCGTTTCTCTTGCCAATCATCTCACGGTCCAGATGCTCCTGCTCCTCGCTACTCATGGCGCCACAGACGTTTTAGCAAGGCGATTGCAAAGAGACAACAGTATGCGTCCAACCATCCTAAGGTGCAGAAGCTGACCTTCTCCTGTCCAAGTTGTTTGGTACTGCAGTCCCCCCTTTCCAAATGCTGGACTCTGCACCGTTCAGAGAACGAATGGCTTGTGCCGAGCCGAGATAGAGAGTTCCAAGCCATAATTTATTTTCCAAAAAGGCAGTACCAGCACTTCATAAATATGTAGAACAGAAGCTGGGCCAGTCCTTGAGCTTATCGGTTTGTTCCAAGGTGCACGACAGCGTTGACGTCTGGAGCTGTCACTAGGGCCAAGGCCAGTACATGTCCTTTACGGCCCACTGGGAGAATGTGCTTCCTGCCAAGGCACATCAACAACTTGGACAGGAGACGCCGCTTTCTCCTCCAAGTTGTCAAACTGCGGCTCCTGCGCCAATGTCCACCTCCTCCTCCACTACCACCACCATCCTCATCCTCCAAAAGTACTGCTCCATCATACCACATGTGTAGAGCACAGCGGTGTCACGCAGTTCTACACCTGGCTTGCCTCGGCGAACGAAGTCACACAGGGGAGGAACTGCTCCGCGACATGCAGCAAGAAATCGATATGTGGCTTTCTCCGCGCCAACTGCAAATTGGAACCGTGGTGATGGACAATAGGAGGAACATGGTGTCCGTGCTGCACCGAGGAGGGATAGTCCATGCGCCCTGCATGGCGCACATGTTCAATCTGAAGTCCTCCACTGATCTTCAGAAGATTCTGAAAATGGCCAGGAAATGGTGCATGCACTTCATCCATTCCTAAAAAGCCAGGAACACCCTCCTCAAGTTGCAGCGGCAGAACGGCCTCCCCCCAACACACTCTGATATGAGATGCTTCCACCCGTTGGACTTCCAGCCTGCACATGTTGGACCGACTGTATGAACAGAGAAAGGCCATTAACGATTTTTTGATGATCCAGGCGGACAGGAGTACTCCTCTGTGTAACTTTGATGTCAGCCAGTGGCAGCTCATGCGTGACACCTGCCATTTGCTGAGGCCATTCGAGGAGGCAACGTTATTTGTCAGTCGCCAGGACTACGGGATGAATAACATCATTCCACTGATTCATGTTCTGGAACAGATGCTGAAAAATCTGTCTGGGCAGGGGACTGGAGACGTGGCGACTACATCTCACGGCCACATGAGTCCGGGGTGGACTGAAATGGAGGAGGAGGACATTGGACCAGAAGCATTGTCGGGTGAAATGAGTGGATTTTCTACCCAGGTGACAAGAAAGGAGGAGCAGGAGCAGCTGGAGGAGGTAGATGGAGATGAGGAAGACGAGGCAGATGACCCGCAAGCACCGTGGCAGTATATAGTGGAGATGGAGGCAGGAAGCCCCTCTGAGTCACTTGTGCAGATGGCCCGCAGCATGCTTATTTGCCTGGCTAGTGACAGGCGAATAGTCAGCATCCGGCAGAGGGATGACTTCTGGCTCTCCACTCTATTGGACCCTCGCTACCGGTCCAAAATGGGAGCCTTTTTCACAGCTGCTGAGAGGGAGGACAAACTTAAATACTATTGGGAAATCCTCCGTAGTCAGTTGGCCACTGCCTATGTGCGGCATCGTACCTCCTCTGACAGGTCTGACCGGGGGGTTCTTCAGCGCTCACGTACCACTGCTGCGGCTGCTGTGGGAAGGTGGGGAGGTAGGAGCAGTACCAGCTCCATCAGCAGCAACCTAAGTCTGGAGTCACTGATGAGCAGCTTCCTTCACCCGCCTAGTGAGGAGGGCAGTCGCCAGCAGCAGCAAGACCTGGAGCAGTCCCTGAACCAACAGGTGGTGGCCTACTTGGACAGCACTCTGCCACCCCAATTAGAAGATCCGCTGGAGTACTGTGCAGCCAAAATGTGTGGCCGCAACTTGCCGAGTTTGCAGCGGAGAAGCTGTCCTGCCCGGCCAGTAGTGTGGCATCAGAGCGGGTGTTCAGTGCGGTGGGGGCCATCGTTACACCAAGGAGAACCCGCTTGTCCACGAGAAATGTGGAATGACTGACCTTTGTCAAGATGAATCAGGCATGGATCGGCCAGGATTTTCACACACCAATGCCTTAGGCGTCAGACTACATCAGCCATGACGCTTCACCCAAACTATGAGAAATGAGTCTGGTTCAAACTACCTGCCTCAGCCACTATTCTGATGCCGCCACCCGCCTGATGCCACAAATCTGCTGACAGTTTCTCCATCTGCCTACCACCATCTTTACCAGGAACTGGTATTGCCACCCACCTCCACACTCTGTCATTGTGCCACTCTATGACCTCATGCTGCTGCTGCTGTTGCTGGTGCCGTGACATCCACACTGTGTCATTGTGCCACTCTCTGACCTCATGCTGCTGCTGCTGTGGTTGCTGCTGCGTCACCTCCACACCTGTCATTGTGCCACTCTCTGACCTCATGCTGTTGTTCCTGCCGTCGCCTCAGCTCTCTGTCATTGTGCCACTCTGTGGCCTACTCCTGTTTTTGCCACCTCCAGAATGTCATTGTGCCACTGTCTGACCTCATGCTGCTGCTGTGGCTGCTGCCGTGACCTCCACACTCTGTCATTGTGCCACTCTCTGACCTCATGCTGCTGCTGCTGTTGATGCCGCGACCTCCACACTGTGTCATTGTGCCACTGTCTGACCTCATGCTGCTGCTGCCGTGACCTCCACTCTCTGTCCTTGTGCCCCTCTGTGGCCTACTACTGTTTGAGCCACCTCCACACTCTGTCACTGAGCCACTCTCTGACCTCATGCTGCTGCTGCTGTTAATGCCGTGACCTCCACACTGTGTCATTGCGCCACCGTCTGACCTTATGCTGCTGCTGCCGTGACCTCCACACTCTGTCATTGTGCCACTGTCTGACCTCATGCTGCTGCTGTGGCTGCTGCCGTGACCTACACACTCTGTCATTGTGCCACTCTCTGACCTCATGCTGCTGCTGCTGTTGATGCCGTGACCTCCACACTGTGTCATTGTGCCACTGTCTGACCTCATGCTGCTGCTGTGGCTGCTGCCGTGACATACACACTGTCATAGTGCCACTGTCTGACCTCATGCTGCTGCTGTTGATGACGTGACCTACACACTGTGTCAATATGCAACTCTGTGGCCAACTCATGTTTTGCCAACTCCAGAATGTCATTGTGCCACTGTCTGACCTCATGCTGCTGCTGAGGTTAATGCCGTGACCTCCACACTGTGTCATTGTGCCACTGTATGACCTCCTGCTGCTGCTGCCGTGACCTCCACTCTCTCTCATTGTGCCACTCTGTGGCCTACTACTGTTTTGCCACCTCCAGAATGTCATTGTGCCACTCTCTGACCTCATGCTGCTGTGGCTGCCGCCGTCATCTCCACACTCTGTCACTGATGTTGCCACCTGCGCCCTCAGCTTGTTTTTTGACAGCTGCCGCTGCCATGACTTTATCAGGCTACATTACCGCTTGAGGTTTTTGGTCAGTTTTGCCCTCTTAAGTGCCCAGGGAATTTTATAGTGAAGCGATTCTAAGAGCAGTGGCAGTCATATGCGTGTCATACTAAAACACAACATTGTATGAAGACCAAACCAAGCTCCCTCTGCATATTTAAGCATGGCACAACGTTCTACAGAACCCTGCAGGCTCTGTGCAGCCTGGTAATAGCTGTTTTTAATGCGATTCATCCCGAAGCAATTCCAGTCACTGAATGGAATTTTTGAGAAATCCGCCAATCTCTAGTCAGGTTACTGTAAAAGACACCAATAGTAAAGGTCATATTGGAAAAAAGCTTATTTCACATGCTTCAAGGCCATCAAAATGAACAGCGGTTTCCGCCCTCCTTGATCCACGTTACAAATCAAAAGTCAGCAATTTCCTTCAACCCACTTCATTTGACAGTTTGAGACAGGAATTTGAGACAGGCATCATTGACAAACTGGAGACATCTGTTGCGTCTTCTTCATCTTCTAATGTCATGATGGAACAATGTCAGCAACATGCCAGCAGTTGAATGGCAAGCAGCCGTAGCAGCAGCAGCAGCAGCAGCAGAAGCAGCACTGAAAAAATAATTTTTTTAAATAGTCAATTATTTTGAATTTTTATTCTAAGGGTCCATAAGGGAATTTTTGCTGGTTTTGGGGTCAGGCTACTTTAAAATCAATGCCAGGGGTGGCAATAGGGCAGTATTCCTGTCAAGGGCAGGAATAAAAAAGGGGCCCAGTGATATGTTAAAAATAGGAAGTAGTAATGGGTGGGTGCCCCATTTGATTTAGCTGCATGGGGCCATAAAACGGTTAATAGATGACTGATGACAGCCCTGGCTCTCACCACGCCCCACTCTAAGTTCGGCCCTTCCAGGTAAACCTCCGTTTTCCCCGTTGGGATGCTCTTGTTGCCACCACATATATGACAAGTTGTTGGTCCCTAGTGCAAAAAGTGATAGGGGTCTCCAGCCAGTTACCGTGTGCCATTTCCAATACCGGTGTCTTCTTTTGTGTCAAAGGGACCTCATAGCAGCTGCTACCACTGTACCTGCTGTGGCTACGCCATCCTCATCTTTTCAGTTAGCCATGGAACGGAATGAATTATTTTAGCCTGTGAATTTTTTTTGTGACTCTTAGGGCGACATGTATGAAGCTCGCCGGGTCGGGGCGCACTTTTCCGCCAGTTTTCCGGCGAAATCTGCGCCTGATTTATGTCGGCGCCGGGGCGCGCTCATACATACTATGTAAAGTCTGCCGCGCCTCGCCAGTGTGTTAGGCGCAGTGCGGGACTTAGGCGCAGTGCGGGGCTGCGCCTGAGATTCGCTGCCTGAGGTAGTGCGATCATATATGCGGGGAAAAGTTCCCTGCGCCTCGCCAGTGTGTGGGGTGCAGTGCGGGACTTAGGCGCAGAAGGGACTGCGCCGAAAATCTGTTCCGATGCGAGACAGGCTGGAAAACAACGAGAAATCATTCCACATGTCCGTGCGAGTATGAATCAAAAATCGCCTTTATAAAGGCGTTCAACAATCTCAGAAAAAGAGCTGAAACCTAAAAAATAAAAAATACATAAAACAAAATCACTTTCCAATATCCTAATTCAAGAATTAGGATATTGGAAATTGCCGGGAAATACAGTAATTCAAATTCTGAAAGCTATTCTCATTGGGTCGGCAGAAACCGGCCAATCAGAATAGGACGACAGTGAACCATTAAAACCTATGAGTAGTATTGACCAATCAGAATCAAAGGCGGGACAGTTCAAAATACAGTAAAAATGCAGAAAGAGCTGATTGGTTAAGCTAGCGGGGGCTTGGCTAGCTCAGCCAATAAGAATAAGAGCGACAGAGGCCCATTAAAACCTATGGAGAACTATTGACCAATCAAATTCAAAGGCGGGACAGTTCAAAATATAGTAAAAATGCAGAATAGAGCTGATTGGTTGAGCTAGCGGGGTTTGGCTATCCCAGCCAATCAGAGCGTGAGCTACTTCTCCCATTGTAGTCTATGGAGAGATCGGCGCAATGCAATCTCGGCTCTCAGCACCGTGCGGCACGGAGTATGAATAAAAAAATCATTTTTATTAAGTGTAAAACATTCTCAGATAAAGCGCTGAAACCTTCTAAACATAAATCAATTAAATCCCGAACAATGCGTTTGTCGCCGAGACCGGCGCTACATAAGGAATTGCAATAGAGAGAATTGCCGGGAAATACAGTAATTCAAATTGTTTAAGCTCTTCTGATTGGTCAGCATAAACCAGCCAATCAGAATAGGAGCGACAGGGACCCATTCTAACCTATGGAGAAAAATTGACCAATCATATTCAAAGGCGGGACAGTTCAAAATACAGCGAAAAGGCAGAAAAGAGCTGATTGGTTGAAGCAGCGGGGGCTCGTCCAGCTTAGCCAATCAGAGCGCGAGCTACTTTCTCATAGAGTTCTATGGGGAAAAGAAATTCAGAGCGAGCTCTGTGATTGGCTAAGTTAAAAGAGGCGTGGTTATTTGGACCAATGGGAGAGCGAGCGAAGCTCCTATGGGTTTTCTAATGCAATCTGAAATAAAACTGTACATGGCCGAAATCAAAATATAAGACTACATATAAGCATGTGTATCAGGGTGGGATCGTGCATCAGCTGCTGCAGCCTGCAGATCCCTAGAGCCTGAGCACAGCCCAGCCCTGAGAGTACCCCCCCCCCCGTTTTTGGGGGGGCACCAGACCCTTCCTTGGTCTGGGTTTGTCTGGGTGAGACTCATGGAATTCCCTTACCATGCGATCAGCATGGATAGGTTTTGCCAGAACCCATGATCTCTCCTCAGGACCATACCCCTTCCAATGGACCAGGTACTGCAGTGACCTTTGGGCCTTACGCGAATCTAAAATACGGGCGACTTCATTTTCTAACTCCCCCTCTATGCAAACTGGAGAAGGAGGCCTAGAGGGCGGAGTCACAGGCTGAATATACCTCTTACGAAGTGCACGACGGGACACGTTATGTATACAGAGAGAAGAGGGTAATTTCAGCTGATAAGCCACCGGGTTAGCCATCTCCTGAACCACATATGGACGTTCAGGTACAGGTGGAGGGCATAGTTCACCAGGAGGACGAGTTCTGGGAACCTTAGCCCGCGCGCAAACTTCACAAGATGCCGCATAGGCCTCAACGCTGGCACAGCTGCTTCCAGATAGAACATTAGCCTGCACATCAGTATTGCCCAGCATGGTAAGGAGACATCTGTCAACACACCGCTGTCCCCACCTGACTAATTTCCCTGAATTCCAGTCAAACACTGGATTATGTTTCTGAAGCCAGGGCAGCCCCAAAACCACATCAGCGGGCAGCCCCTCCATGACGAATAGAATACACTTTTCAATATGTATGGATCCGACCACCATCTCCAGCTCAGGGGTACAATATTGGATTGCGCCCCGAGCTAGTGGGGTGGAGTCAATAGCCACTACCCGCAGCGAGTCAGATAGCGGTCTACAAGGTAGGCCCAGACGTTTGGCGAAAGACGCATCAACAAAATTAGAAGCTGATCCAGAATCCACAAACGCACTCCCAGAACCGGACAGCGACAAGTATGAAATCTTAACTGGTAGCAGCAACGTATTAGATTCAATAGGAAATACCTGCTCGCCTAGGTGATCCTCCTGCTGACAACCTAGGCGTTGGAGTTTTTCCGACCTGGTTTTCCGTTTGGAGCATTCCCGAATTCTGTGTCCATCTTCTCCACAGTAGAAGCACAACCCCTGGATGCGACGAGTAGTCCTACGGTCACTAGCCGCAATGACAGAAAAAGCCCCCACTTGCATGGGCTCCTCTGGGTTTAAATCAGAAACAACGGGTTTAGGGGTAACCATGGTGTGGACCACCGGTGGGAGAACCTTTTCCTGCCGTCTCTCCCTAAAACGTCTGTACAGACGAACGGCCAGTGCCATGGCCTCATCTAAAGTACCAGGGGTAGGGTAAGCCACCAATAAATCCTTCACATGGTCAGCTAACCCTAATCTAAACTGGCATCTGAGAGCTGCGTCGTTCCACCCAGACGGAACGCACCAGCGACGAAATTCGGAGCAAAACTCCTCCACAGTCTTCTCACCCTGCCTCAAGGTGGTCAGCTGAGCCTCGGCCACAGCTTCCCTATCTGGGTCATTAAAGAGTACCCCTAAAGCGGCAAAGAACCTGTCCACAGAAGACAGTTCAGGTGAGTCATGCGGTAACGAAAATGCCCACTCCTGGGGGGGACCCTGTAGTAAGGACATAACAATTCCCACCCTTTGTTCCTCATTCCCTGAGGTAAGTGGGTGGAGCCTAAAATACAGGCGACAACCCTCTCTAAATGCCACAAAGGCCTTCCTGTTACCTGCGAACCTGTCAGGCAACTGGATAGGGGGTTCCACAGGAGGGGAAGGTAATGCAGGGACCCTCTGACTTGGGGTAGCCTCCTGTTGTTCTACCCTCAGCGCCAGATCCTGGACTAGCTGGGTAAGCCCCTGCATCTGCTCCACCAGAGCTGTCATGGGGTCCATAGTGATGGTAGAGCAGTAGCGGTTTCGGCCTGTGATAATGTCACGTCAAGGGAGGTGCAGTGAGCCCTAACTGGAACCCAGCCCACTGTCCCTGCCTACTTGACGTGCTGCCCTAGGTGGCAGACGGCAACTGGGCGACAGTCCCTGCGCTGCTAAAGTGCTGGGACCGTCAGAAGGAAGAATAGTCAGACAGTCCGGGTCAATATCAAATAGGAACGCCAAAGCCACAAATCAGAACCAGAGGAATAAACGTAAACAAGCCGAGGTCAAAAGCCAAACAGAAGCGAAGCACAAAATCAGGAGACAAGTCGGGGTCAGGAGAACAGGCCGAGGTCAGGAACACAGATAAGCAAAACACAATAAACCGAACAAGTACACGAGGTAGCCAGGAATATCACAGGCGCAGCACCCAGCCTTCAGGGAGTTTAAATGGGATTCCTGGATACTGCCCCTGCAGCTGATTGGAGCGGCCTCCGGGTCCTCCCATTGGCTGGTGCAACTCGCCCCCTGTCAGGAGTGGCTGGGCCCCTGTCACTCACAGAGTTGTCAGCAGCAAGTGTATCAGGGTGGGATCGTGCATCAGCGGCTGCAGCCTGCAGATCCCTAGAGCCTGAGCACAGCCCAGCCCTGACAAGTGGCTAACGAAAATAAAGAAATAAAAATGATTTTACGGCATTAATATTTTTTTTCTTTACCCCCATATTATTATTCATTTTATATACACATCGGGACAACTTCTGAACTCTTATCATTTGATTTCGGCCATGTACAGTTTTATTTCAGATTGCATTAGAAAACCAATAGGAGCGTTGCTCGCTCTCCCATAGACTTATAGATTTCACTCGGTGAACTTCCGTTCTCCCACCAAACCATTATTCAACACATTCTCATTGATTCCCGTCTGACTATTGCCTATCACTGGAAATCTTTGGCCCCTCTAAACTTCAAAGAAGTTCTGAATCGATTTAATGTACAATTCCATAGCGAGATTTGTATGCTTGTTTCCCCACACCAAGTGGCCAAAAAGGAAACGGGGTTTAGTCCATTTTATAAAGGGGGCCTTCAACAGGCCTTTGGATAAACAGTTACATTGTTTTGGGATTTACATTTATTCCCCCTAATTTGGTTTTAATCGAACCCCCATTCTTATGTGTGACTTTTTATTTCATACTTAGTGTCATGGTTCACACCACGGTCCCGCCCTTTGGGCCTCAGGTGTCCGTGCCCGCCTGTCTTGTTGGGGGGTCCCCGTGCAGGGGTCCCCCCCAGCCCGTGTTTTTGCTTTATACTCGCCTGTCCTGTTGATCTTATTCTTGGGTTCCTGTATTTTTTCCCGCGCCTCCTCGGGCGCGTGCGGCAATTCCTGCCCTTTTTAGGTCCTCTGTCCTGTTCACCTTCCTTTGACCCCTGACCCTGCTATAAGAGGAATTATGTCTTTGCCCCTGGGTCAGTCATTGTTGTGTTGTGCCCGAGTGGAGGGTTTCCCTCTGACTCTGCCCATCCCGGGCTGCTGTTCTGGATTTAACCCCTGTGATGGGTCCCGTTCCCGCCCTCTAACAGAGTCCCCTTTTCATTGTTGCTGTCTTGACCCTGTTTGTATCCCCGTTTTTTCCTCTGTGTGTCGTTTATTTTCCGCTGAAAACTGCTCTCATACGTTTCCCTGCTGTCCTGTTTACCACCGTTCTGTTCCCGTGTTCCTGTTCCACCCCGGGCTGTCACTGCAGGTACCACGCAGGGGGTAGCGACCTGGGGGGGCCCCCCCAGCAAAGTTGTCCCCTTTTGTGGAGGTCCCGGGGAAGACCGGGGCCCCCTTTGACTCCGCTCCCTGGCGTGGATTCTAAATCCCTCTGCCTGCAGTGATCCAAATGGGTCCACACCCGGATACCAGCAATCGCCGCCTCAGCACATGCTGCTACCGTTGAATTGTTACAAGTAGGCGTTCATAATATTTTAAATTGAAGTACCTGTGCATTTTAAATTGATGTTCCTGTTGTGATATGGCTTTGTTGCAGACCTTTGTTACTTTATCTTGTGACTAGAGATGGGCGAATTTCTCAAAAATTTGATTCGCCGACTTTTTCCCACAAAATCCCTTTTGTCCCGAATTATTTGGGCGAATCGCTTTAAAAAAAAAAGCTATTTCCTTCTGGACAAGCTGTAGGGTGTGTGCATTGTGTCCATGCTTAAAAAATGCGAGGAGCTTGGTTTTTGTCTTTATACAATGCGTGTTAAAAAAAGGGGTTTTACACGAAAATGCAGGGTTTTCCCTTTAGGAAAATTTTAGGGGGGCCCCCCACAGCTAAACACATTTGGGGCCCCCCTTTTCCCTGCCCCCTAAAACCCCCGCCCTCTCAAACCCAAAGCCCCCGCCTCCAACAAAACCCCGGCCCAAACCCAAACCCCAGAAAAAAAAATGCAGTTTTCGCCATTGGGATTTTTGGGTTTTGTTCTTGTTGCAAATTTAAAAAACGTACCGTTTATCTACAGTATAATTTCAGTAATAAGTAGGGATACAAAGGGCCCGCAAATAACATGATCAAGGGGGCACCAATATGTTACTGACCCAAAAACCCGTAAAACCCCGAGCCCAAAATAAAAACCAAAAAATATACCAAAAAAACCCAAAAAATTCCCCCCCCACATGTCACTCCCCCTATGGTGAATTTTAAATCACTAAAATTTTTACTGACAAAAAAAAGCATTTTCTAACGCCGCATTTTCCAAAAACAAAAAATATACAAAGACCAAGGTAATACGCCACAACATACCAAAAAAACTCCAAAAAATGCAGAATAAAAGCCAAAAGTATTGTTACCCGAAAAACATTCCTTTTCAAAAACACCAAAATTTCCAACAATTTTCAGTGACCATAAGGGGGACTTTATGAAAAATGGCTAGGGCAAGACTTTCTTTTTCTCCCCTAAAAACCCAAACAGAGCGCTCGTTTCCAAATTTTTTAAGCACTATTTTGAAAGTAGGGGGCACCCCTGATTGGTTGCTATGGGCAAAAAAAGAAAACACCCAGACAATTTTCATCATGTTGGGCCCCTAAATGGTAGATACAAATGCCCCAAAACCCCCAAAAACAGTTTCTTTAGTGACTCACAGGTGACGTCGCTGGGAGGTTGTTCACTTTCCCCTTTTTTTCTCCCATCCGGGCCTGGCAACCCCCTCATTTCCCGCAGAAACACAAAACAAAAACCCTGAGACTCAAAAAACAAAAATGGGACACACCCCCCAAATGAAAAAACTCCCCCTCCATGTTCCCCCAATAGTAAAAAAAATTTCCCCTTTGGTGCCCTGGGAGTTAGTTTTAAAAGGGACCCCCGTAAAGAATTAATAGTGGGTCCCGTAAAAGGGAGGTACTTTGGGGAAAGGCCCCCGTAGGTAAAAGGGTGAAAAATTTAGGGGGCCCCCACATGGAGGAAACTTGAATGGTCCCACTCCAAACCACCACCCTTTCAGCTCCCCTCAAGTTCCCCCCGCCCTTTTTGGGGGGCCCCCACATTTTGGGGAGGGGGTTTTGAGCGGGGCCCTGACAGGGGCCCAAAATTTTCCCGGGGGGCCCCGGCAGGGTCCCCACAATTTCACAGGGGCCCCCGAGCAGGGTCCCCCAATATCAGGGGCCCTTTTTTGGGGGCCCTTTCCAAAAACCCGGGGGCCCTTTTGCGTGGGCCCCCTGGCACTCAGGGGCCCCTTTTGCGGGGGCCCCAGGGCCCCTCAGGGCCTTGTGCGGGGGCCCCCCTTCCTCCCGGGGCCTTGGGGGGCCCCCCTGTCCCCAGGGGCTTTGTGCCCGGGCCCCAAGGGCAAATCAGGGGGCATTTGGGGGGGGCCCCCCTGTCATCAGGGGCCTTGGGCCGGGGGGCCCCCCGTCCTCAGGGGGCCTTTGGGGGGGGGGCCCCATGCCCTTTAGGGGGTTTGGGCCGGGGGCCCCCCTCACTTTAGGGGCCTTATTTGGGCCCCCTGTCACCCGGGGGCCTTGGGGCGGGGCCCCCTTTTGACTCATGGGCCTGAGTTGGGCCCCCTGTCAAAAACCCGGGGCCCCGAGTTGGGCCCCCTGTCCCCTCCCGGGGGGCCCGAGTTGGGGGTTCCCCTGTCATCAGGGGCCCCCCAGTTGGGCCCCCTGTCACTCAGGGGGTGAGGGTTTGGCCCCCTGTTTAATCAGGGCCTGGTTGGGCCCCCATTACTCAGGGGCCCCGAGTTGGGCCCCACAACATTCAGGGGCCTTATTTGGGGCCCCACGAAATTTAGGGGCCCGATTGGGCCCCCCGACATTTAGGGGTTGAGTTGGGCCCCCCCCCGAAAATTTAAGGGTCGAGTTGGGGCCCCCAAAGACATTTTGGGGGGTTTGGGGGGCCCCCACGACATTTAGGGGCTAGTTGGGGCCCCCCGGAAATTTAGGGCTGAGTTGGGCCCCCCGACATTTAGGGGTCTTTGGGTTTGGGGCCCCCCCCCACATTTTGGGGGCCCTTTTGTGGGGCCCCCCCAAAAACTTTGGGCCCAAAAGGGTCTGTTTTGGGGGGGGGCCCCCTGCGAGTCCCCCGCTGGGCTAAAGAAAAATGCCCTTTATGGCATCCCTTTTTCCCTTTCTACTCTTCCCGCGCGCTGCGCTGTGCCTCCCGGGTTGTGCCTGAAACAGCCCCGGGCGGCCCCTCCTTCCTCCGGGGCCCCGGGGCGTCGACAAATGAATTCAGTGGGCAGTGAGTTTCCGGGCCCCCGGGAGGCAGGTGCGTTTAATTTTTTGAATCATTTAGCCCACCCCCGGGGGGGGGGAATCCCCTGTCACTTAATTTATTTGTCGACGGCGCGGCCGGGGGGGAAGGACAGGGGCCGCCCGGCCGCTCGGCACAAGCCGGGCGCCGGGAGCCCCCTGAAGATGTAGAAAGTAAAGAAAAAACACTGAAGGGCTTTTTTTTTAAAAGCGTAACAGCGCGGAACGCAGGCCCCCCCCCCCCTCAGCAGCGCCTGGGCCCCTCCCCGTTAAACACAGTGGTGCAGGAAAAGGCGCTGCGCTTTCAATATTATTTTTGGAAACAGGGGGGGGGGACTTTTCCCACCAAAAGGGGGGGCCCCCCCTTGCTTTTTCAGTCCGGCCGGGCCCCTACGGCAGTACGGTTGTAAATTTCCCTAAGGCGGGCCCCCCCGCACTGACCCCCGGGGGCCGCTATTATAATCGCTTTTAAATTTCCCAAATTTCCCCCGGGGACTTTTCGGGGGGAAAAACTGACCAAAAAAAATGAAAGGGGGAAAGCCCTATGACAAAGTTTATGGCAGGCCACTGGAAATAAAAAAAGCTGAGGGCTGAGGGTCCTACAAAACATCAAAGATTACAGTAGTAGGTTACTGGAGCCGGGCCCCAGATGCAAAAACAAATAAGGGGGGTCACAGAAAAGATCACCCCCATGAGGCCAGAGCTTTAAAACCCTCCAGAATATGACAGAACCTGTTTTGTTAAACGCTGTTACATGTAGAGGTCCCCCCGAATGAGTGGAGAGGGTGTCGGCAGAAATTTTGTGTTGAGGTCTCTGATCATTTTGCCCTTCCTTTCATTCGTCAGTGTCCGCTTTCAATCGGTCAATAATCTATCAGTATTGCTAAGGCCAAAAAGTTTTAAAGTACAAAAAAAAAAGTATTAAAAGTTCAAATCACCCCCCTTTCCCCATTTTACAAACAAAATCATTAAAATAATAAAAAAGTTACACTTTTTTTGGGTATGCCGCGTCCGAAAAAGTCCTATCTAAAAAAAAAAATAAACATCATTTAACCCGTATGTTGAACACCATAGAAGAAAAAAAATTCTGCTGCTCTTAGAATCACTTCACACTTTCCTTCTCTGGGCAGTTACAAGGGCAAAACTGACCAAATAACTGAAGTCGGAACGCAGCCTGACAAGCTAATGTCAGCGCCAGCTGGAAAGAACTAAGCTGAGGGGCAAGATCCTACAATAGCATCAAAGAGCGCACTCCTTTTATACTGTCATCAGATGATGTTCTGTTAAACGCTGATACATGTGGAGCCTCCCCGAAAGAGTGGAGAGGGTGTCAATAATCCATCAGTATTGTTAGAAAGGGAAAACCAAACAAAGTGTCAACTTCAAAGAGTTGTGGAGGGTGGAAACAGCATTAGGAAACCACAGGGTGTTCGAGTGAAACAGTGGTCAGTTGGCAGCAGAATGTGTAGGTCACAGAGTGGCACAATCACAGAGTGTGGAGGTAGCAACAACACGAGTAAGCCACATAGTGGCAAATGACAGGTTGTGGAGGTGTCAGCAACATCAGTAGGCCACAGAGTGGCAAATGACAGATTAAAGAGGTGGCAGCAACATCAGTAGGCCACATAGTGGCAAATGACAGGTTGAGGAGGTGGCAGCAGCATGAGTAGGCCACAGAGTGGCACAATGACAGGCTGTGGCAGCAACATAAGTAGGCCACAGATTGGCACAATTACACAGTGTGAAGGTGGCGGCAGCAACAGCAGCAGCAGCATGAGGTCGAGGAGTGGCACAATGACAAATTCTGGAGGTGGCAGCAACAGGCGTAGGCCACAGATTAGCACAATGACACAGTGTGGAGGTGGCGGCAGTAGCAGCAGTATGAGGTTAGAGAGTGGAACAATGACAAATTCTGAAGGTGGTAACAACATGAGTAGGCCACAGAGTGGCACAATGACAGATTGAGGAGGTGGCAGCAACATGAATAGGCCACAGATTGCCACAATGACACAGTGTGGAGGTGGCGGCAGCACACAAGGTGGGAGTGGCACAATGCAAATTTTGGAGGTGTCAGAAAACATGAGTAGGCCCATGGGTGGCACAATGACAGATTGAGGGGTGCAGCAACTTTAGTGGGCCCAGGAAAATTGGCACAATGACACGGTTGGGGGTGGCGGCAACAGCGCAGCTTAAAGCGAGAGTGGACAATGACAAATTTGGAGGTGGAGCAAATGAGTAGACCATAAGGGAAATGACAGATTATGGATGTGACAAAAGTATAAAGTCTACATTTTGGGCCCTAAAAAGGGGGAGGTGGGTGGCAATCCCAGCCCCTGGTAAAGATGGGGGGTGGTTTGGAGACTGGCAAAAGATGTGTGGCATTAGGCGGGGTGGCAGCATCGAATAATAGGAGGCAGGGAGCCCGAAAAAACCAGACTCATTTTTTTAAATTTTTGGTGGGCGTTGGCGATCTAATCTGATGCTAAGGGATTGTTGTTGGAAAACCGGCCTTTTTATCTTGACAAAGGTGGTTCTCCCCAAATTTTGGGTGGAAAGTTAGTTCTACTTGGGGTAACGTGGGCCCCAGCAGCATGAAACCCCTCTGTGCCAAACTATGGCCGGGCAGGACAGCTTCTCCCGTGCAAACCGGCAAGTTGCAGCCAAAACATCAAGTTTTGGGTGTCAGTATCCCGGGATCTTTTGTGTGGGGTGGAGGTGCTGTCCAAGAGGCCACCACCTGTTGGTTGAGTCTGCCCCCCGGTCTGCTGCGGGGGATGATGAGTGCCTTCCTCGCTGGCGGGTGAAGGGAAATTGCTCATCAATGAAATCCAAAACTGCTGATGATGCTGGTACTGTCTCCCACCCCACCTCCCCACAGCAAACCCTGGAGTGGTAGTGAGCGTGAGGAACCCCCGTAGTCGCCCTGTTCCGTCCCTGACCCGACAGATTTTTCACCATCATTTCAGGCTTGAAGCAGTGGAATGAGTTATTCTCCCCTGTCTGGGGATGACAAATAACATGGCCTCCTCAAAGGGCCTGAGCAAATGGCAGGTGTCACGCATGAGCTGCCACTGGCTGACATCAAAATTACACAGGGGAGTACTCCTGTCTGCTTGGATTATCAAGAAATCATCAATGGCCTTTCTCTGTCGGTCCAACATATGGTGGCTGGAGTTCCAACGGGTGGAATTCTGCCACTGCAGCTCAAGGAGGGTGTGCTTGGCTTTGTAGGAATGGATGAAGTGCATGCACAGTTTCCTGGCCATTTTTACAATGTTTTGCAGATGGGTGGAAGACTTGAGGAACCGTTTGACAACCAGATTGAACACGTATGCCATGCAGGGCGCATGGCTCAGCCCTTCTCGGTGCAGCGCGGACACCATGTTCCTTCCATTGTCTTTTACCATGGTTACGATTTGCAGTTGTCGCGGAGAAAGACACACATCGATTTTGTGTTGCATGACGCAGAGCAGTTCCTCCCCTGTGTGACTTCGTTCGCCCAGGCAAACCAGGTGTAGAACTGCGTGACACTGCTGTGCCCTGCACATGTGGTATGATGGAGCAGCACTTAGACTTGTGGAGGCTGAGGTGGTGGTGGAGGAGGATGACATTGGTGCAGTAACAGCAGTTTGACAACGTGGAGTAGAAAGCGGCATCTACTGTCCAAGTTACTGGTGTGGCTGGGCAGGAAGCACATTCACCCAGTGGGCCGTAAGGTACATGTATTGTCCCTGACCGTAGTTACAGCTCCACACGTCCGCGCTGCTGTGCACCTTGGAAGGCTCAAGGACTGGCCCACCTTCTGTTATACATATTTGTGCAGGGCTGGTACTGCCTTTTTCGAAAAGAAATAAGGGCTTGGAACTCTCCACCTCGGCTCGGCACAAGCCATTAGTTCTCTGAACGGTGCAGAGTCCCACCACTTGAAAGGTGAGGGGGCTGCAGTAACAACAAACTCGGAAAGGAGCACGGTCAGCTTCTGCACCGTAGGATGGTTGGATGCATACTGCTGTCTCTTGGCAATCGCCTTGGTGAACGACTGCTGGCGCCATGAATGGCGAGGAGCAGGAGCATCTGGACCGGTAGATAATGGAAAAGAGAAACAGCTCCCTTCTGCAGAGGTGGTGGAGCCATGACTACCTGAAATGGGAGGCGTACCACTGGGTGCTCCTGCTGCGGCAGGATGGACCGCCACATCTGAGACACATTTCTCCCAGGCCATTGGATGGTGACGCTGCATATGTTGACGCAGGGCCGTGGTGCCAACGTTAGGTCCCTGGCCACGCTTCACTTTCTGCCCACAGATTCTGCTCCACATATACACAAGTTTGGTTCCTCCACTGTCTTGGCAAAGTGTCACACCGCCGAGTAGGTGATTATACCGCCAACGCTCCACACTGACTGACTACTATCGCTGCTGCCTCGGTGAGCCCCTGTGCCGCTACTTTCTTGGACATGCGAAGTGGATTTTCTACCCCGTTGCCGTTTGGCTCCCAATCTCGCACTGCTGCCACCCTGCTGACTCAAGGCCACACTACCGACTTGCTGGCTGCGCTGCTGCCTGATGCCCAAATGACACCCTCTTCTTCCGACGATGATGATGAAGCCCTTGCTTCACCCGGATCCCAAGTGCGATCGGCTACATCGTCATCGATAAGTGTTTGCCCATCACTGCTGTCCTCCTTAATTATCTCGGTAAGCAGAGCCTGACCGCTTGCAACTTAACCTCCCATGCCACTCTCCACATCACTACTTGACTGCCTACTGCAAGAAGCAGCGGATGTCTGCCCCACCTCTTCGCTGAAAAGTAGCTGCTGACTGTCCACAAATAGTTCGTCCTCGCTGTATAGTGGTGCAGAACCCAGACCACATAGTAGTTCTCTGGCTGAGGGAATTGAATGGGACAGAGGGGGGTTGAGGACAGGTGAGGGCCCCTGACCTGCTCCCAGGCCATGCTAACTAAGGTTTGTGTCTGACGAACCCACCGACTCTTGGCTAGGGTTGTTAGATGTCATGGGATAAGAAGTGGATGACCTAGTCAACCAATCAAGAACCTTTGGCTTGGTGATCAACACGTGGCTGCTATATGACAACGCTAGCTCTGGCCTCACCTAGTCACCCCTGCTGTGACGTCCCCTTAATGTGCTGTGACCTGTGCCTGCTCCTGGAACATTTGTGCCACTGCAATTTGTGTGTGAAGGGCCTGCCACCTCTCTGTATGACATACTGTTTGATCAAAAATTTACAATACAACAGACTCTGTTTAATGAAGATGTCTGTATATGATAAATACACACCCGCAATTGACTCAAAATTAACCCCAAAACAAGAGGATAAATTAACCCTTGTGTATAAAATACTCTGCAGAAATAACCAGATGGAATTCAGGCGTAAATGGGGCAGAAATACACACACCCTGTATTTGACTCAAAATTAATCCACAAGCAAGAGGATAAATTAACCGTTGGGTATAAAATACCCTACAGAAATAACCAGATGGAATTCAGGCGTATATGGAGCAGAAATACACACACCATGTATTTGACTCAAAATTACCCCACAAACAAGAGGATAAATTAACCCTTGGGTATAAAATACCCTACAGATATAACCAAATGGAATTAAGGCATATATGGGGCAAAAATACACACACCCTGTATTTGACTCACATTACCCCACAAACAAGAGGGTAAATAAAATAAAATACCCTACAGAATGAATGAAATGTGGGAGAGCTAGAGAGAGTACAAAGACGAGCAACCAGACTTACAAGTGGAAGGGAGCATCTTAATTATGAGGAGAGGTTAGTAGAATTGAACTTATTTAGTCTTGAGAAAAGATGGCTTCGGGGGGGACATGATTAATTTATATAAATATATAAATGTTCCCTACAAAAAGTATGGGGAAAAATTATTTCAAGTGAAGCCCCCTCAAAAGACAAGGGGACGAAGGGGGGTGCGACTTACCATGGCCAAGTAAGGATGCAGGATTGTGAGCTCCCGGCTTCCAACCCGAGTATCCAGCTTCATCAGCCCGCTTACGATGGGAAAATCCAGTAAAAAAGGACGGTCTGGCTCCTCTAACCCCTTGGATGCCTCCCAGGGGAATATTGATCTCTATTTAGGCCGCTATGCCGCCCTGATGGAGCAGGATGATGCCGCGTGCAGGGCCTCTCAAGATGGCCGCCCGCCTCCTCTAACCCCGGCTGCAGAAAACAAAGTGCAGGACTTACCACTTCCGCTCTCCACCAGGTAAGGACGCCGAAGGGGAGGAGCGCAGCCTTCCGCGATCGGTTCCGCGGACCCAATGGCCCCCGACAGGCATAGAATCAAGTGGACCTCAACGCACATCAGCCGCGACCGATGGTGGATCTGGGGCGGTGCGGCCCGCCCCTCGCGGAAAACCCTGGGGCTCCCCCTTCAATCCTGGGCCGGGCACGGGGCGGGGGCCTCTTACCCCCCGGGCGCCCCCGATGGCCGTTCGGGAGTGCCCTTTTTCAGTGAACTCTCCACGGCCGACTCCCACTCTTGCTGCATCCGGGAATGCCGGGACGGAGCGCCCATGCTCATCGCGGGAACCCGAGGTGTCTTGGGGAAAGTCCGGGCATTAACCCCTCCTGTTGACATCCTGGACACTAGGTCAAGGTCGCCCTCCTTTAGGGCTGCAGCCCAGAGCCCTGTGACTGCCAGCTCCATCACTAGCCCACCACAATTAGTGAGCACAGAGACTCCTGCCATCACTGGATGCTACCTGCCTGCTAGTCCATCTGCAGGGGCCCCTGATGTTCGGGGTTCCAGGGGCCTAGACCCTGGTGCAGAGGCCAGGGGACATGCACTGAATGCCACCTCTCTGCCATATGTGCCCCGGAACTGGAGCGCTAGTGCTGCGTCACCAGATCAGTCGCCCCTGGACTGGGCTGCCAAGCCATCAAGCCACAGTGCCTTGCACCCAGAGCTGGGTAGACCCTCTCCAAAAATGGTCAACAGGTCCCCTTTTGGGGGGATCTCCCCACTCGGAACCCACCTGAATACCCTCAGGGATCACAGGGCTTTTCCTCTTTTAGTGGGCCTCCCCCTGCTTCCCGCTTTGAATAATTCAGGGGGGGGGGGCCCTCCAGCTCCTGTTACCCCTTTAAAATGCACCCCCGGACTATGTGTCCCGGTTTAACACAAACCGTCCCGGTCATCCAAGGCCTCTATCTGGGATCACTGAAGCGCCCTGGGGAGTACGGGGCTGAGTGTCAGTTCCCGGGAAAAGAAGCCAAATCACTATTGCAGACCTACAACTTCTCACTCAAAATATTCCCACGAGAAATTACATCTCATCTATAGTGGAAAAACTTCTTGCTGAGTGCAGGAAGGAATTTGCTCAATTCCGTTCTGACCTATCCTGTATGTCTACCAGAGTGGACAGTTTGCAGCAGGCGCACGAATCTTCATCCACCTCCACTCTCCTTCAAGGTGTGGTGCAGCAACATCTCCCCAAATATTTTCTCTACGCAACATTAGACGATGTAGAGAACAGAGGAAGAAGGAACAACTTGAGGATCCGGGGTCTCCCAGAAGCCATTCCTCCATCTGAGCTGTACTCCACCGTCTCCAACATCTTTAATGATATTCTTGACCGAGCTCCTTCCACGTTCATAGAAATGGACAGGGTGCACAGAGCATTACGCCCGCCTAGTAAAGATATCCATCATCCTCGGGATGTCGTCTGCCGCATTAATTTTTTCGTCCTTAAAGGGGTTTTTTCGTTACAAAGTCATGTCTCAATTATGGGGACAGTAAAAATAAGCACTTTTGTAATTGGGTTGCATTACCTTGTCACTTGGTTTTGCAGATATAAGCTCTCTGAATCTGTTTCTATTCTGCTGTTTCTGGCAGA
>JAODAL010038254.1:0-39431 GCA_025379985.1 Phyllomedusa bahiana
CTCCCTACAGCTTCTTCTGTGCAAAGTGTGCTGTATTGTTGACCGATCCCACAGTGACACCATCTGCAGCAAGATGATGCTGCAGCTCTTTGGAGGGGGTCTGTGGATTGTCCTTGACTGTTCTCCCATTCTTCTTCTCTGCCTTTCGATATTTTTCTTGGCTGCCACTTCTGGGCTTAACATGAACTGTCCCTGTGGTTTTTCCATTTCCTTACTATGTTCCTCACAGTGGAAACTGACGGGTTAAATCTCTGAGACAACTCTTTGTATCCTTCCCCTGAACAACTATGTTGAACAACCCTTTGTTTTCAGGTCATTTGAGAGTTGTTTTGAGGAGCCCATGTTCCCACTCTTCACAGGAGATTCAAAAAGGAGAACAACTTGCCAATTGGCCATCTTAAATACCTTTTCTCATCATTGGATACAACCGGGTATAAAGTTCAAAGCTCAGTGAGGTTACAAACCAATGTTGTGCTTCAGAAAGTCAGTAAAAAGTAGTTAGGAGTATTCAAACCCAATTTAAAATGATAAGGGTACCCAAATTTTTGCACCAGGCAAAATTTGGGTTTTTAATGCAAAATTGCACATTTTGTGTTTGTACAATAAACCTCATTTCAATCCGGAAATATTACTGTGTCCATCAGTTATTAGATATATAAAATTTTTGAAATGGCTGTTGAAAACACCCAAATATTTAGAACTAAAAATGATTAAGTTTAAAATAGGGTGCCCAAACTTTTTCATATGACTGTATATATATATATATATATATATATATTAATATATATTATTTTTATATATTATTATATAATACACACACACACAAAATATGTGTTTACGCAAAATTGCGTCTTTTGCTCCAAGAATTGACAAGTCAATTCTTGGAACGGATCCGAACAACACATGTGAACGCCGATACGTGTTTTACATTGTGAGCAGTGTAAAATCACACTGCTAGTTGCTAGATGCATGTTTGGGTCCGTCTAGATGTCCCCAAATATGCATCTAAGAACGTCTGCTCACATGGACCCAACACGCCGTGTGAACAACCCTTAGGCCTCGTTCACACGGCTTATTCTGCCGCGTATTGGCGCCGTACTGCGCGGCGGATTTGCGCTTCAGTACGGCCGCCAATCCGGGGCAGCAATTACGGTAATCTACTGCTCTCTATGAGAAAGTGGAATCCGTCGCTCCTCCCCGCCGGCGAATCGGCCGCGGGGGGGAGAAAGTGACATGCATTATTTACGGCGGGACGCGCCGAAAACAAAACATTGTCTAGGGCCGGGACGGCGCCCCCGCCCGTCCGGCCCCCGGCCCGGTCCACGCCCCTTATTCACGGCGGATTTGTGCGCTCAATACGGCGCAAAATAATCGTCGGGAATAAGCCGTGTGAACACGGCCTAAGTGTATTTATATGTCAAATATAAGCAGTGGAAGTTGTATATATGCATGTAAAAGTACATTAGCCATTATGAATGTGTATATAGTGAGTAAATGTTTATAGTAAATATTACCTTAAGGTTAACTACATAACCATAATTCCTAAAACACCATAGACTTTATGCCATATCAATAGGATATATCATCAAAGCCTGGGAGATGCAGGAACTGGCACAGAAATGGAGAGCCGATCACACCTGCGCATGACTCTCCATTCTGTTCTATGGGTGAGTAGTGTGTTCTACTGTACTTGTAACTCCCATAGAACAGAATGGAGATTATGCACAGGTGTGATCAGCTCTCCATTTATGAGCCAACATCTCTGGGGGCCCGTTCCCTGGTAGATGCAGGTTTTCCCGAGGTGGCACCTGCACCCATCAGACTTTGGTGGTAAAATCTTTATGAAATGCCATTAAAGTCTAACCTGTGCGAAAGGGCCCTTTAAGTTTTATTAACAGTTTGACGTATGAATACATCATACTGTGGGTAAGGAAGTATGGCGCGGGCTCACAGCAGACTCCAATACCTGCTGTTTAACCCTATAGATGTTGTGCACCTTTCTTAACTGTTCACTTCCCCCACAACGAGATTCCGGGGTGACGAGCATTTGCCATGGCAGCATGAAACCTAACGAAGGCTTCCAAAGCTGCCATGTTAGTGCTTCTGTTTTTTTCCTGCATCAGACAGGAAGTAATAGAAGCACCATGTTACACCCATCTGCAAAATGTACTGAATTTTAATAATGTTCTACAAGTGATCCAACCCCCTAGTTGTCAAGTGCCCTAAGGGGATTACAAGTATAGTGTAAAATAAATTGTATATTTATATTAAAGTAAATTTATAAAAGTATCACCATTTTTTTAAATTAAAAAAATAAAATTACCCACTTCTGGTAGTGCCACATCCATAAAAGTCCTATCTATTAAAATAAAATATTTATCCAGATGCATTCCAAATGCAAAATTGTTATTTTGGTAATTTTATGTCCCCCAAAAAATGGGATAAAAAGTGATTAAAAGTTGCATCTAACACAAAATGGTACCAATTACACTACACTACATGGCGCAATTGCATTTTTTTTCTGGGTGCGGGGCAGTGGAAATGCTTGGGCGGGGAGGTCGGGTTGCTGGGGCGGGGTTTGATGGGAGGAGGGGGGCCCAGATGCTTCAGCTGTATGGGGCCCTGAAATTTCTGTTGGCGGCCCTGAAACTGGCTCAGTTTGCATTATCTTTGCCTGTGAAAGTTTACCCTTTGTGTTTCTCCTGGTTTCCCGTTTGCTTGTTTGCTCTGTACCCTGACCTCGGCTTGCTTCCTGACCTCGTTCTCGTCCTCTGATTCTGTACTGCGTTACCTCCTGGTTTTGACCCTTGGCTTGGTTTACGTTATCCTCTTGGTTTTCCGATTTGTGGCTTTGGAGTACCTGTACCGTTATTGACCCGGACTATTGCCTTCGCGTTTCCCTGACGGCCCTGCACGTAGTAGAGTAGGGACTGTCGTCCAGTTGGGGTCTGCCATTTAGGGCAGCACGTCAAGTAGGCAGGGACAGTGGGCTGGGTGGCAGTCAGGGCCCACTGCATATCCACTGATGTGACATTGTGCAAGCTAAATGCCAAACAGTAGCATGAATAAATCAAAAAGGAAGGTAAATAGAAAAAGCTGCACAACCATAGAAATATTTTTTTGTATTATTTTACCACACAAAAAGAGGTAATACTCCCAACACCTATAAAAACACTTAAAACCACAATGAACAGGTCTGGTGTCTATGAGTACACTGAGACGTCACCACCAAATCACAGACCCCAAAATGAAACAAATAACCTATCAGTAATAATTACTAAATATAATCAATCAGGCAAATAAAGGTGCTTTCACACAGCGCAGTTTTGGTGCAGTTTTAACTGTGCTCCAATTAAACTGCCTTTATTACCAGCAATCTTCTTTCAGTTGTCTAAATTGTTCAGAAAGGTGTTTCAAGTAAGTAATCATTGACTGTGTTTGAAGTCTTGTGGATTATAAACACTCTAATTGATCACTCACTTTCCAAACAGTTTAGATAAGTGAAAAAAGCTTGCTGGTAATAAAGGCAGCTTTATTGGAGCGCAGTGAAAACTGCACCAAAACTGCACTGTGTGAAAGCACCATAAGCATTCAAAATGAAAAACAAGTAAAAAACAAAGAATAGGCTATATAACTTGTGATAGTAGCATCTACAGTATAACCATCTGTGCAATGTGAACTAGTGTTGGATCAACACAGACATGAACAGAACTTTGCTGCTAAAGATATTTGAGATTTGTATGCAGTTTGATCATATTTCTGATTATTTCAGTCCAGACTCACAGCATATAAGGAAATATGGCAATTAACGAATGGAGTATTACATGGCATAGTGCCATGCCAAGGAGCAAGTAAAATGTATTCCACAGCGTTTTGAAATCTGTTTTTCGAATAAAAAAAATTTATTCAAAAGCACTGCGTAAAATGCATCCAACGCGCACTCAAAGTGTACTGCGTGTTTGGATGTGTTTTTGCTGCAGCAGAAACACACTCTAGTTTTAAATAGGGTGTCTGCAGTGTCAAACGGATCAAGAATTGACATGTCAATTCTTTCAATGGATCTGAAAGACACATCACAAAGACGCATATAAAATACGCATCAGCGATCACTCGTCTTAACGCCAATGCGTGTTTTACACTGAAAGCAATGTAAATCACACTGTACGTTGTTAGATGTAAATCACACTGTACATTGTTGGATGTGTGTTGGGTTTCTTTTATGTCTGAAACACGGATTCAAACACACATTTAAAAAACGCTGTGTGAACATCATCTTAGGCTATGTCTACATGGCAGTGGACAAAAAACGATCTGAAAACCAAATCCTAAAAATGTTCATAAACTAAGTTTTTTGTCCACTGCCTGTAAAAGGCTGCTGAAAAAAAGTCAGTTTTTTTATGCGTTTTTGAAGCCTTTTTTGGACATTTTTTAGCGCTTTTTTGCAGACATGTACAGCATTAGATTTGCTGTGTATTCCTACAAAAAAAGTGCCAAAAAGTCTGCCACTTTACATAGACTCCAACAGTAAATTTTCTGCCCTGCTAAGTCGCTTTTTGCAACATGTTTCAAAAAACGACCAGCAAATAAACGAGCAGAAAAAAAGATGTTGTTTGGAGGCAACAGAATGTATTTACTATAAAAGTCTATGGGACCTCTTTTCAGTCTGTTTTTCTGCATTTTTATAAAATGAAAAACGCTGAAAAAAAAACGGGCTTTTTTGTGTGCAGTGGAAACATAGCCTTAGGGAGCTTTCACACAGCGCAGTTTTGGTGCAGTTGTAACTGTACTCCAATTAAACTGCCTTTGTTAACAGCAAGCTTCTTTCACTTATCTAATCTGTTTGGAAAGAGAGTTATCAATTAGTGTGATTGTATCCACTAGACTTCAAATGCAGTAATTGATTACTTCCTTGAAACACCTTTCAAACAATTTAGATAACTGAAAGAATCTTGCTGGTAATAAAGGCAGTGTAATTATAAAAAAAAAATCTTAAATGCTAGTGTCAGGAGCAGAGTGGATTCTCTCCTTTATATCATGTATGAAAACTGTTTAGGTGTAAGACTTTCTTTGTTGCCCAAAGCAACCAATCAGAACTCCCCTTTCATTTTATAGTGCTCTGAAAAAAAGAAAGGGGAGCTCTGATTGGTTGTTATGGGCAACAAGGAAAGTTTTACACCTAGGCAGTTTTCATACATGAGACCCATAGTATTGCCGTAATCTTACTAAACTTCAAAATAAAGATAGCATATAATTTATACCTTACAGTAAACCCCATAACAGCAAACCACCTAAAAAACGGCTCATTTGCATTTTTTCACATTCCACCATAGAATATATCTTTGGTTTCCCAGTACATTTTATGGTACCATTAAAAAGCACATCTTATCCTGCAAAAAACAAGTGTAACGGTCTGGTAGTGGATCCACTGGACCACCGCAGGTGATGGTGGGAACCCACACCAGGGAGCAGAATCTAAGTAGGTCCCAGTGTTCACCAGAGCCCGCCGCAAAGCGGGATGGACTTGCTGCGGCGGGAGTGTACCAGATCGCTTCCACTGGCGGGCTTGCCTGCGGTGGCGGCCAGGGGTAGGCGTGGTACAGAGTCGTCAGGCAGGCTCGTAGTCGGGGACAGGCAGAAGGTCAGGACAGGCGGCTCTGGTTCGTAGACGTTGACTAGCAAAGGATCTGGGCTGGCGGCAAGGTTCGCGGTTGGTAAACGTAAGCTGGCGGTTCGGTACACGGTAGACAAGACTAGACAAGACTTTTGGAACGCTTTCTCCAAAGGCATGAACACTAAGGATCTGGCAAGGCTGCCAGGAAGAGGCCGGACTTAAATAGGAGCAGTGCCCGGCAATGACCAATTACCGGCGCACTGAACCTTTAAATTTCAAACTGCCGGCGTGCCCTAGAGGCGGAGCCACGCCCCGAGGGACGGAGACAGGCTGAGCAGGAGCGTGGACGGGTAAGTGACCGCCGGTGAGGGCAGGGGGGTGAGCGGGCCCCGAACCCGACGTACGGACGGGGCTCCGCTAGGTGTCGGAGCACGGATGCGCCTGCGACCCCGGACCAGGGTCGCAGGGCATCCGTGACAATATCCCCCTGCCTTGGGCCCCCCTTCTTCCTGGAGTGGAGGAATTTCTGGATGCTACTGCGATTCAGGATGTTCTACTCTGGCTCCCAAGACCTCTCCCGGGCGCGAACCCCCTCCAGTCAACAAGAAAATATCACTTCCCTCTAGTTCTCCTCATACCCAAGATCTCCTTGACCTCAAAGACATTGGGAGCATCAGCCACAGACGGAGGTGGGACAGTCTTCTGAGCGAAGCGGTTAAGGACCAGTGGTTTTAGCAGGGAAACATGGAATGCGTTGGCGATTCGCATGGTAGGAGGGAGCCAGAGTTTTTAAGAGACCGGGTTAATAACCTCAAAAGGTCCCAGGAAGCGGGGTCCCAGTTTATAGGAAGGCATCTTAAGACGCACATATCTGGCCGAGAGCCACACCTTGTCACCTGGGGAGAAGACAGGAGGGGGACTTCTTCTTTTATCGGCCTGAGTCTTCATGCGCTCGAAAGCGCGGAGCAGAGACTGGCAGATAACATCCCAAGACCTGGTTGACCCGCTCCACCTGGCCATTCGTCTGAGGGTGGTAAGCCAAAGAGAAGTCGAGCTTCACCCGAAGTTGAGCACACAGGGCTCGCCAAAACCTGGAGACAAACTGGACTCCATGGTCCGAGACGATTTGCTGAGGGAGTCCATGCAGATGGAACACATGAAGAAAGAATAGCTCCGCCAGGCGGGAGGCAGACGGCAGGCCTGGCAACGGGACAAAATGCGCCATCTTGGAGAACCGATCAGTGATCACCCAAATAATGGTGTTGCCAGACGAAGGAGGGAGATCGGTTATAAAGTCCATAGAAATATTGGTCCATGGTTGAGTTGGGATGGGTAGTGGCTGTAGTAGGCCTGCCGGCTTGTGACGAGGCGTCTTGTTGCGGGCACAGGAGTTACAAGACTGAACGAAGTCCTTGACATCCCTTTCGAGCTCTGGCCACCTATACAACCGGGATATCAGGTGGAACGTTCTTCGAGCGCCGGGATGACCGGCCACCAAGGAGCAATGTCCCCACTTTAAGATACGTCTGCGGAGAGCAGGGCGCACGTAGGTCTTCCCAGGAGGAACCCTCCAGAGGTCAACTGGAGCTGCCGAGATAAGACGTTCTGGGGGAATTATGTGCTCTGGAGTAGTGTCTTCACCCACCACGTCAGAGGCAGGGGAGAGGGCGTCGACTCTCACGTTCTTCTCTGCAGGCCGGAAGTGGATCTGGAAATCGAACCGGGAAAAGAAGAGCGACCACCTAGCCTGGCGTGGGTTAAGTCGCTGAGCCGTCTGGAGATATTGGAGGTTCTTGTGGTCTGAATAGATGCGGATGGGGTGACGAGCACCCTCCAGCAGATAACGCCATTCCTCCAAGGCCAGCTTTATGGCCAGTAGCTCCCGGTCGCCAATCGTGTAATTCCTCTCGGCCGAAGAGAACGTCTTGGAAAAGAAGCCACACGTTACAGTCTTACCCGTGGGCCCTTTTTGCGTAAGAACTGCTCCGGCCCCCACAGACGAGGCATCCACTTCCAACGTGAAGGATTTTGCGGGATCCGGACGCGAAAGGCGGACTTGAGCTTCGAGAATGCCTCTTCGGCTTCGACGGGCCAGCTGCGTGGGTTAGCTTGTTTCTTGGTAAGGGCCACTATCGGAGCCACTAGCGTTGAGAAGTGGGGGATGAATTGGCGGTAGTAGTTACAGAAGCCCAGGAAGCGCTGTATAGCTCGCAGACCGACTGGGCGTGGCCACTGCAACACGGCTGACAGTTTCGCTGGGTCCATCCGTAGGCCTTGGTCAGAAATGACGTAACCCAGAAACGGGAGGCTAGTCTGATGGAAGAGGCACTTCCCTAGCTTGGCATACAGATGGTTCTCCCGGAGACGCTTCAACACCTGACGAACATGGCTGCGGTGGGTCTCGAGGTCAGGAGAGTACACCAAGATGTCATCAAGGTAAACCACCACGCAGGTGTAGAGGAGGTCTCTGAAGATGTCATTCACGAGCTCCTGGAAGACGGCAGGCGCATTACACAGTCCGAAGGGCATCACCAGGTACTCAAAGTGCCCATCCCTGGTGTTGAAGGCCGTCTTCCATTCATCGCCCTTGCGGATTCGGACCAAGTTGTAGGCCCCTCTCAGATCCAACTTGGAGAAAATCTTTGCGCCCCGCAGACGGTCAAAAAGTTCTGTGATCAACGGCAGTGGGTACCGGTTTTTCACCGTGATCTTGTTCAGACCCCGGTAGTCTATGCAGGGCCGTAAGGTACCGTCCTTTTTCTTTACGAAAAAGAAGTAGGTAAGGCAAGAAGATGGATTGGCACCAGAACTGTTACTAAAATCCAAGGTCTGTTTATTGAAGAACAACAAAATAGCAAAATGTCACAAAGAGACAAACGTGCATAAGGGACGACCAGAGGGGTGGCGAGCTAACCCTCTGGTCGTCCCTTATGCACGCCTGTCTCTTTGTGGCATTTTGCTATTTTTGTTGTTCTTCAATAAATAGACCTTGGATTTTAGCAACAGTTCTGGTGCCAATCCATTTTCTTGCCTTACCTACTACTTGCCTTGCGTCTCATGGAACGCGGATTTGAGCACGGAGTTGCTATTGAATAATATTGAACATTGCTGAACAACTACGCAGAGGTGAGCTGGTTTCGTTTCTTCCTACTCTTTAAGAAAAAGAACCCTGCACCCGCGGGAGACGAGGACTTTCGGATGAACCCCTTCCGGAGAGTCTCCTGGATGTACTCTGACATGGCTTGGGTCTCAGGAACCGATAATGGGTAGACTCTGCCCCGGGGAGGACTGGTACTCGGCAATAAGTCGATCGGGCAATCGTACGGACGATGCGGAGGAAGACTCTCAGCTTGTCTCTCGGAGAACACATCGGCGTACTCCAGATACTCAGGCGGCAGCCCGGGCAGCGGCTCATGAAGGGTCGAGCGGGAGCAGGAAAGCAGAGGGCAAGGTGCCACCAAACAACGCCCCCGACAGTTGGGACCCCAACAAGTCACCTCTCCAGATGTCCAGTCCAGGATAGGAGAGTGGAGCCGCTGCCATGGAAGTCTGAGGAGGACCGCTGATGAGGAGCGAGGCAATACGTCGAAGGAGATTTCTTCTTTATGCAGCGCCCCCACGTGGAGGGACAGTGGCTTGGTGACAAACTGGATGGTGTCGCTAAGCAGCTCCCCGCTGACGGACGAGATGACGAGCGGTTTTTCCAAACGGACCATCGAGAGCCGATACTGCTTCACTAGAGACTTGTGGATGAAGTTCCCGGCCGAGCCCGAATCCAGAAACGCCGGAACCTGGAACGAAGTACCAGCTTCTGACACGACCTGCACTGGCATCAACAGGCGTGGAAAGGAGGAGTTTGCACCTAGGAATGCCTCTCCCACAGATCTTAGGTGCGGGAGTTCCCCGCAGGCTTGGGACGCTTGGGACAACTCCTCCGGTAATGCTCTGGGCTGCCACAGTAGAGGCACAAGTTCTTCTGCCGATACTGGTCCAGCTCCTCTTCAGAAAGGTGAGCCCGATCCACCTGCATGGGCTCCTCAGTAGGTGTTGGTGGCTGTAGCGCGGGAGGCCTCTGGAAGACCGGTGCCAGACGTGGGAACCGGCGAGGCTGGGCTAACAGTTGCTCTTGCCGAAGTTCCTCCTCCCGTTCAGTGAAGCGCACATCGATTCGGGTGGATCAGGTCACTAAGGGAGGATGGGATGTCTCTGGCAGCTAGTACATCCTTAATTCTTCTCGAGAGCCCTTTCTTAAAGAGCGGCCTCGTTCCACAAAAGTTCTGAGGCCAAGGTACGGAATTGTACTGCTTAGTCTCCCACGGACAGATCTCCTTGGCGCAGGTTTAGGAGAGCTGTCTCGGCGGAAGATGCTCGAACTGGTTCCTCGAACACACTGCGGAACTCTCTGAGGAACGACTGTAGGTCCGCCATCACCGGATCATTCCTGTCCCACAGTAATGTATCCCATGCCAGGGCCTTCCCGGAGAGGAGGCTGACCACGAAAGCCACTTTCGCACTTTCGGACAGGAACCAATCGGCCATCAGCTCCACGTGCATAGAGCATTGAGTGATGAACCCCATGCAGAGTTTCGGGTCTCCGTCGAACTTGGATGGGAGCGACAGCCGAAGCTTGGGCCCCCCAGAGCCACAGGAACCGTTGAGGCAGGAACAACAACTGGAGAAGGCGAAGGTTGCTGCTGCTGAGCGGTGATGAGCTGCTGCACCATAGAGGAGAGTTGTTCGAGCTGCTGCGCGATCTGTTGAGATTGCTTGACCACGACGGAGGTGATGTTAGCAACACTCGGCAAGGACACCTTGGCGGGATCCATGGCCGGATCCTACTTTAACGGTCTGGTAGTGGATCCAATGGACCACCGCAGGTGATGGTGAGAGCCCACACCAGAGAGCGGAATCTAAGTAGGTCCCGGTGTTCATCAGAGCCCACCACAAAGCGGGATGGACTTGCTGCGGCGGGAGTCTACCAGGTCGCTTCCACTGGCGGGCTTGCCTGCGGTGGCGGCCAAGGGTAGGTGCGGTACAGATTCGTCAGGCAGGCTCGTAGTTGGGGACAGGCAGAATGTCAGGACAGGCGGTTCTGGTTCGTAGACGTGGACTAGCAAAGGGTCTGGGCTGGCGGCAAGGTTCGTGGTCGGTAAACGTAAGCTGGCGGTTCAGTACACGGTAGACAAGACTAGACAAGACTTTTGGAACGCTTTCTCCAAAGGCATGAACACTAAGGATCCGGCAAGGCTGCCAGGAAGAGGCCGGACTTAAATAGGAGCAGGGTCCGGCAATGACCAATTACCGGCGCACTGTCCCTTTAAATTTCAAACTGCCAGCACGTGCGCGCCCTAGAGGCGGAGCCACCGCCGCGGGACGGAGACAGGCTGAGCAGGAGCGTGGCCGGGTAAGTGAACGCCGGCGGGGATAGGGGGGTGAGCGGACCCCGAACCCGACGTGCGGGACGGGGCTCCGCTAGGTGTAGGAGCATGGATGCGCCTGCGACCCGGGACAAGGGTCGCAGGGGCATCCGTGACAACAAGCCCCTATATGGCTATGTAGTTGGATAAATAAAAAAAAAAGATATGGCTCCCAGAACTGCTTGATGATGGTCAGAGTGCTGTTGATCATAATAGAATTGTGTTACAATTACAGCTGCACAGTTTGCTCTGTTTACTCCCATGCATTGCGCAGGGAGAAAACAGGTAAAAAGGAGAATCCATGTTCAGCCTCCTTCTATCGAGGTAGTGGAAGTTAGGGCCACATGTATGAAAACTGTCTAGGTCTAAAACTCTTTTTGTTACAAATAGCAACCAATCAGAGCACCCCTTTCATTTCATATAGTGCTCTTGAAAAATGAGAGGGGCACTCGGGTTGCTATGGGCAACAAAGTGAATTTTAGACATGGATAGGTGTCATACATGTGGCCCTTAGGCTATGTTCACTTGGGGGAATTTCGGCGCGCATTTCATGTCGTATTTGCGCTCTTATACGAGCGAGATCTGTGCCGAAATTACGGTAATCCACAGTTCTCATAGAGAAGAGAACTATGGATTACGCCTCCTCTCCCCGCTCGTACAATACGATCGTATTGTACGCCCAGGGAGATAAGTGATATGTCGATTACTTGCGGCGAATACAACACCACCCCGCGTTGTGGGAGTATGCGCGTATCAGCGCGACTCCCTGAACACCCGGCGTAATTGCGGGCCGTACTGTACAGCGTGCAATTACGCCGTTTGAACATAGCTTTAGTGTGAGAGGGTGACATAGGGTATAAGGAGCAATCTGTGTGAAAAGTAGCAGTCTCTGAGAAGGGTGCATAAGGAGTTTTCTGTGTGCTAATATGAAGGAGCCTGTGAACCAGAGGGGGAATGGGGAGCAGTTTGTATGAGAGGTGTGTATGGAAAGCAGCCTATGAGAAATGGGATCAGATGAAGGATAAGGAGCAGTCTTTGTGAGAAGGGAACATGAGGAGCTTTCAGGGAAAGTCAGTGTAACAGATGGGGTGTAGGAATATGACTGCAGATCCAGCCTTTGTTCTTGAACTAACATAATTTCCCTAAAACTGGAGCCTGTGACTATATAGCATATTTCCAACTCAGATTCTAAACATCTCATTTGAGGTAGAGCACCACTGATCTGAAGGGATTGTCCCACCTTTATTACCTATCCACAATTGTTTTCTATCAAGGTGCATAAAATTGCAAATCATCCTGAGGAGAATGGGCCTTTTTTAGTATTAACCAGTCAATTTATATTTCGCGAAATGCGCCCCAATCATTACGGTAATCCACAGTTCTCATAGAGAATTATGGATTACCCCTGCTCTCCCGGCTCATACAATACGATCGTATTGTACGCTCGGGGAGATAAGTGACATGTCAATTACTTGCAGCGAATACGCACCGCGAGTAATGAATGTCTATGGGGCTGCCGGCCCTCCTGTGTCGCGGGAGTATGCGCCGATCAGTGCGACTCCCGAACACCCGACGTAATTGCGGAGCGTACTGTACGCCCTGCAATTACGCTGTGTGAACATAGCCAAAGTGTTGTTTGCAGTGTTAGTTTTGCTTTTTGTTGGTATAAATAAGATAGATTATTAACTAAAAATATCAGATCAAGATTATGATGCTTGTAGTTACTATTGGCAACCACAGAGGGCAGCATTGCTTTAGAAATGAATGCAGTATCCTTTGTTGTCCCTGTTTTATTCATAGCCAATTGTAAGATTCGTTATAAGCACTTCTTGTTTGTGCTGTAAAAAAACTTGGTCTAAAAGTCCTTCTGCTTTACATTTTATTTCCTTCTCCTTTTCTCTTTGTAAATTGTAAACCACTGAAAGAATTTTAATATGTGTACCAGTGTTCGAGGCTAATGCTCTGTCATATCTGTTATGCTTGCTTCGCACTAGTTGTTCAATGCCTCAAAAATATTCTTGAAGAAAGAGGATGGTGCACAGTATTTACACATGGTGTAGTTCTCAAATATACTAATACCCGGTGGACCCTCTTTAAAATAAGATAAGGAGCAACCATCAAAGCCGTATAAGTAAAGGGAAGCTGTAGCCTTAGTCTGAACAGATCCTATGGCTATGTTCACACTTCGTAGGAAAAATACGCCACATAATAAGTAGCAGAAATCTGAGGGATGTGTGCCAGAACTTCGCATCAGAAAAAATAAATGTTGAACTTCTGCATATATTTCCATTGAAAACAATGGGAGGCATAATACATGCAATTTTCAGGAGTATTTTTTTGGAATAAACATGTAAATAATGTTATGTAAACATAGCCTAAGTCAATAAATATGACCCCCAGTTAATTTGCTAGTTTATCCTTTATATTTACTATCGCAACAATTCCCACACACCAATTATATTGTTTTATAAAAAATAGAGAAGTTGTCTTGTAAATAGGAAATAATAAATAAGTAGCTAATCAGATCTAAATCCATAATGGCCCATATTTACTAAAATGGTTTGGGCAGAAAAGTGTTGTAAAATGCCCCAAAATGTGGAGAATTTTTGGCACAGCATGTTGTTGGGTGACACGATGTGCACCACGCTCCCTGCTCTGGACCATGGTATTGCTCGTGCCTCCTTTCCCCTGCACTAGCACTCACCTCACCTCGCTCCTGCTCCACTCCCAGACACTGGCTGGCATGTGCACACCCGCTCCATACAGCACATTTGCCAAGTCTTGTGGATTTAAAGCACCGACACTCCACTGATTACTAATCAACAGACGCTGGACCATATTTTAGGTCACTTCCCCTTTATTACCTCTCCACTGTGTTGGTGTTATTACCCTGAGCGATACTTTGCCTTGCAAATTATTCCTGGATTGACCTTTGCTACCTACTCTGACTATTCTCTGCCTGCCCTGACCTTGCCACCTGTCCACTGACCACATCTCAAGCCTGCTCCTCATGTACCACGGCTGCACCTTCGCTGTTACAGGGTGGGTGACCTGGGAGTTTCCTGCATAAGGTGACCAGACGTCCCACTTTTGCTAGGACAGACCCACTTTAGCAGCTTGTGTCCCGCTGCTCAGCACATGTTCCGGTGGGACGCCCATTTTTCCGCTCTGCCATCGCAGCCAGACCGCTGAACCTGCACACTGTGCCCAGAGCAAAGAATTATAACAATTAGTGAGGCTGTGGCTCCAACTTGTGGGAGGAAGGGCCCGGCTATTCTAAGTTACGACGATGGACCCTTCCCCCCCATAAGACGGGGCATCACAGATTTAATTGTTAACACATTTGACCATTACAATTAGCCTTTGTACAGTGAGACAGAAAGAAAGGCTCTGGCTCTCAGTGCGGACACAGAGAAAAGTTTTACACTGTGCTAACTGGTCTTATCTTCATGTCCTGGATAGTAAAGAGTAAGACTTCAGCGGCCCAATCCCCCTCAGTTTCCAAAAATCCCATAGTGTTGCTGCCCTGGTGTTTAACTCCACAATGTCTCTCCCCGTAGTGTTGCTGCCTGCAATCTGTCTCTTCCCGTTGCTGTTTTTGCCTTTAATGCTGCTCCCTGTGCTGTGCCCGGAATGCTGCTCCACATGCTGTGTCTTGAACGAATGCTACTCCCCGTGCTGTGTCCGCAATGAATGCTGCTCCCTGTTTATGTCCGGAATGAATGATGCTCCCCGTGCTGTGTCTGAAATGAAGGATGCTCCCCGTCCTTTGCCTGTAATGAATGATGCTCCCCGTCCTTTGCCTGTAATGAATGATGCACCTCGTCCTTTGCCTGTAATGAATGATGCTCCCCGTCCTTTCCCTCTAATGAATGATGCATCTCGTCCTGTGCCTGTAATGAATGATGCTCCCCGTCCTGTGCCTGTAATGAATGATGCACGCCATTCTATGCCTGTAATGAATGATGCACGCCATTCTATGCCTGTAATTTATGATGCTCCCAGTGCTGTGTCTGTAAGGAATGATGCACCCCGTCCTGTTCCTGTAATGAATGATGCACCCCGTCCTGTGCCTGTAATGAATGATGCTCCCGTCCTGTGCCTGTAATGAATGATGCACCCCGTCCTGTGCCTGTAATGAATGATGCACCCGTCCTGTGCCTGTAATGAATTATGCACCCCGTCCTGTGCCTGTAAAGAATTATGCTCCCGTCCTGTGCCTGTAATGAATGATGCTCCCCGTCCTTTGCCTGTAATGAATGATGCTCCCCGTCCTGTGCCTGTAATGAATGATGCTCCCGTCCTGTGCCTGTAATGAATGATGCTCCCCGTCCTTTGCCTGTAATGAATGATGCACCCGTCCTGTGCCTGTAATTTATGATGCTCCCAGTGCTGTGTCTGTAAGGAATGATGCTCCCCGTGCTGTTCCTGTAATGAATGATGCACCCCGTCCTGTGTCTGTAATGAATGATGCACCTCGTCCTGTGCCTGTAATGAATGATGCTCCCCGTGCTGTGTCTGTAATGAATGATGCTCCCGTGCTGTGTCTGTAATGAATGATGCGCCCCGTGCTGTGTCTGTAATGAATGATGCCCCCCCATGCTGTGTCTGTAATGAATGATGCCCACGTGCTGTGTCTGTAATGAATGATGCTCCCCGTCCTGTGTCTGTAATGAATGATGCTCCTCGTCCTGTGTCTGTAATGAATGATGCACCACGTCCTGTGTCTGTAATGAATGATGCTCCCCGTGCTTTGTCTGTAATGAATGATGCGCCCCGTGCTGTATCTGTTATGATTGATGCTCCCCGTCCTGTGACTGTAATGAATGATGCTCTCCTTGCTGTGTCTGTAATGAATGATGCTCCCCGTTCTATGTCTGTAATGGATGATGCTCCCCGTGCTGTGTCTGTATTGAATGATGCAGTTTGTCCTGTGCCTGTAATGAATGATGCTCCCCATCCTGTGTCTGTAATGAATGATGCTCCTCGTCCTGTGCCTGTAATGAATGATGCTCCCCGTGCTGTGTCTGTAATGAATGATGCACCCCAAGCTGTGTATGTAATGAATGATGCCCCCCATGCTGTGTCTGTAATAAATGATGCTCCCCTGTCCTGTTTCTAAGGAATGATGCTCCCCGTCCTGTATCTGTAATGAATGATGCTCCTCGTCCTGTGTCTGTAATGAATGATGCACCTCGTCCTGTGCCTGTAATGACTGATGTTCCCCGTGCTATGTCTGTAATAATTGATGTTCCCTGTGCTATGTCTGTAATGAATGATGCTCCCCATGCTGTGTCTGTAATGAATGATGCCCCCCGTGCTGTGTCTGTAATGAATGATGCTCCCCTTGCTGTGTCTGTAATGAATGCTGCTCCCTGTGCTGTGTCTGTAATGAATGCTGCTCCCCGTCCTGTGTCTGTAACAATGCTCCCTGTCCTTTGCCTGTAATGAATGATGCTCCCCGTCCTGTGTCTGTAATGAATGATGCTCCCCGTGCTGTGTCTGTAATGAATGATGCTCCCCTTGCTGTGTCTGTAATGAATGCTGCTCCCCGTGCTGTGTCTGTAATAAATGATGATGCTCCCCGTCCTGTATCTGTAACAATGCTCCCTGTCCTTTGCCTGTAATGAATGATGCTCCCTGTCCTGTGTCTGTAATGAATGATGATCCCCGTGCTGTGTCTGTAATGAATGATGCTCCCCGTGCTGTGTCTGTAATGAATGATGCCCCCGTGCTGTGTCTGTAATGAATGATGCCCACGTGCTGTGTCTGTAATGAATGATGCTCCCCTGTCCTGTGTCTAATGAATGATGCTCCCCGTCCTGTATCTGTAATGAATGATGCTCCCCGTCCTGTGTCTGTAATGAATGATGCACCTCGTCCTGTGACTGTAATGACTGATGTTTCACGTGCTATTTATGTAATGAATGATGCTCCCCATGCTGTGTCTGTAATGAATGATGCCCCCCGTGCTGTGTCTGTAATGAATGATGCTCCCCTGGCTTTGCCTGTAATGAATGATGCTCCCCGTGCTGTGTCTGTAATGAATGATGCTCCCCGTCCTGTATCTGTAACAATGCTCCCTGTCCTGTGCCTGTAATGAATAATGCTCCCTGTCCTGTGTCTGTAATGAATGATGCTCCCGTGCTGTGTCTGTAATGAATGATGCTCCCCGTCCTGTGTCTGTAATGAATGCTGCTCCCCGTGCTGTGCCTGTAATGAATGATGCTCCCCGTGCTGTGTCTGTAATGAATGATGCTCCCCGTGCTGTCTGTAATGAATGATGCCCCCCGTGCTGTGTCTGTAATGAATGATGCTCCCCTTGCTGTGTCTGTAATGAATGCTGCTCCCCGTGCTGTGTCTGTAATGAATGATGCTCCCCGTTCTGTATCTGTAACAATGCTCCCTGTCCTTTGCCTGTAATGAATGATGCTCCCTGTCCTGTGTCTGTAATGAATGATGCTCCCCGTGCTGTGTCTGTAATGAATGATGCTCCCCGTGCTGTGTCTGTAATGAATGATGCCCCCGTGCTGTGTCTGTAATGAATGATGCTCCCTTGTACTGTGTCTTATGAATGATGCTCCCCGTCCTGTGTCTAATGAATGATGCTCCCGTCCTGTGTCTAATGAATGATGTTCCCGTCCTGTGTCTAATGAATGATGCTCCCCATTATGTTGTGGTTGGGGTTGTTGTTACGGTTAGGGTTGGGATAAGGGTTGTTGTTAGGATTGGGGTAGTTGTTAGGGTATGTTCACGATGGTGTGTTGGATACGTTTTTGAATCCGTTTTGGATCCGAAAAAAACGCATCCAAAGCACTGCGTATATCGCATCCAAAACGCATCCCACACATTATAGTTTTAAAAAGAGCGCCTGCTGCATCTTTCGGATCAAGAATTGACATGCCAATTCTTTGAACGGATCCGAATGATGCATCAGAAAGACGCAAGTAAACATGCATCGGTGCTCAGACGTCTGATCGCCAATGCATGTTTTACATTGACCGCAATGTAAAATCACAGTGCACATTGTTATATGTGTGTTTGGGTCCGTTTAGGGTCCGAAACACGGATCCAAACACGCATCTATAAATATATGTAAACACAGACTCAACACACCGTGTGAACATACCCTTAGGGTTGGGGTTAGGGTTGTTGTTGGGGTTAGACTTTCCTATCATACGAAAGCCAGTCACCAAGCTTTTCTATATAGTTTCCCATTATGGGTATAAAAACTCCCCCAGTAAGTAGGTATATAACCCCCCCACACCCCACACCCTCCAGTAGGTAGGTTGGTATATAGGTGTTGCAAAAATGGGAATTCTAAAATATCTGGGTGGTAAATTCTCCAGGAATGAGTCGTGGCCTGGGAGAAGACGTCATGATAGTCGAGGCGGGACGGAGAAGAATAAGGAATGTGAACAATTCTGATCAGAAAATAAATCACCTGTGAGTCCTTAAATGTAACTGCACTGTAATCAGTTATGGGTCTGTAGATCCTTTGTATACTGGTAGCTACCACTATATGGTCACTGTATGATGGAAATATTGGTTGTAGTGTAATGGTTTAGATTCAAGAACAGTTTGGCAGTTTGACAAACCCCTGCATTAGCTTTCTTCCAGAGCCGTTACACAGTAGCTGGGTGTAGTGAGGGTAACCTTTTATGAATGGGTGTGGCTTGTTGTAAAGAGGGTGTGGTCTATGCAAATTGTTGGGGAAGTTCGCGTCACTCTTTCACTCCTAAAATTTCTGGTCACCTTATTCCTGCAGTAAGGTGCAACATGCCTTGAGGCGGGCTCTGGTGAATACCTGGGGGGTCACTAGACTGACATGGTTCATAGAGCCGTTAGAGCAGTAGAGCCAGTACTGCCGCTCCCTGACGTATGTCGCTGCGCAGACAGCGCGATGAAGGGATGTCATCACACCACCTGCGATCCTTCCTGTCCTAGGCCCCAAGCCTAAAGCAACAGGCTTGGGACCAAGAGCAGGCAAAGAAACGGGAGCGTGAGAGTTGAGTCGGATCTATATACCTACTCGGTGGCCCCTAATCTACCTACCTACCGGGGGCTCTAATCTACTTATCTATCTACTGGGGGGCCCCTATCCTACCTACCTACGTAGGGGTTCCTAGCATCCTAAGGGTATGTTCACACAGCGTTTTTTGGTCCGTTTTTAGCGCATTTTACGCACTGAAACACGGCCCAATATCAGCCAGACAAGTTTGAAATCATTCATCATTGAATATAATTTAAAATACGCCTTGACATTCACACGAAGTGTGTTTCACAAGCGTAACTGCGATCCGTTTTCTGGATGCAATTACGGCGGTAAAAATAAGTGATGTCAATTCTTGAGGCATTTTTCAAGAATTTTCAGTGGAGATAGGATTTTTCAAAATACGCCTAGAATTAGGCGTTTCTGAAAGCTGATTTTGAAGCATAAATTTACACATACATGTATGTGAACATACCCTAATTTACCGGCTTACTGTGGGGCCCCTAATCTAACTACCTACTGCGGTGTGAGGGGCAGAGCGGTGGGTTAGGCGGAGGTAGACGCTTCAGCTGTATGGGGCCCCGAAATTTCTGATGGCAGCACTGGTGGTTTATATCCATCTCTCATGCTGACCCAGAGGATTCACTAACTCAGTTCATTACAATGGGCCTTATACAGTTGTGCTCAAAAGTTTACATACCCCGGCAACATTTTTGCTCTTTTGGCCTTTTTTCAGAGAATATGAAGTGTTTGGTGAAGCCATTTATTGTCAAACTACTGTGTTTTCTCTTTTTAAATCATAATGACAACCAAAAACATCCAAATGACCCTGATCAAAAGTTTACATACCCCAGTTCTTTATACCGTGTATTGCCCCCTCTAACATCAATGACAGCTTGAGGTCTTTTGCGGTAGTTGTGGATGAGGCTCTTTATTTTCTCAGATGGTAAAGCTGCCCATTCTTCTTGGCAAAAAGCCTCCAGTTCCTATAAATTCCTGGGCTGTTTTGTATGAACTGCACGCTTTAGATCTCCCCAGAGTGGCTCAATGATATTGAGGTCAGGAGACTGAGATGGCCACTCCAGAACCTTCACTTTGTTTTGCTGTAGCCAATGGCAGGTCGACTTGGCCTTGTGTTTTGGATCATTGTCATGTTGAAATGTCCAAGTACGTCCCATGTGCAGATTCCAGGCCGATGAGTACAAATTTGCCTCCAGTATTTGCTGATAACGTGCTGCATTCATCTTTCCTTCAACCTTGAACAGGTTTCCTTTTCCTTTGTAGCTCACACATCCCCAAAAATCAGCAATCCACCTCGTGCTTTACAGTAGGAATGGTGTTCCTTTCATCATAGGCCGTGTTGACACATCTCCAAATGTACCATTTATGGTAGTGGCCAAAAAGTTCGAAGTTTTGAGGCTGGTCTCTGTGCTGTTTGTTGTATTGTAGACGAGATACTTTGTGGCATTTGCGCAGTAATGGCTTTCTTCTGGCGACTCGACCATGCAGCCCATTTTTCTTCAAGTGCCTCCTTATTTTGCATCCTGAAACAGCCGTACCGCTAGTTTTCAGAGAGTCCTCTATTTCAGCTGATGTTGTTTGTGGGTTTTCCTTTGCATCCTGAACAATTTTCCTGGCCGAAATTTTTGTTGGTCTACCTGACTGTGGTTTGGTTTTTACAGAGCCCCTGATTTTCCATTTGTTAACCACAGTTTGAACACTGCTGACCGACATTATCAATTCCTTGGATATCTTTTTGTATCCCCTTCGTGTTTTATACAGTTCCATTACCTTTTCTCGTAGATCCGTTGACATTTCTTTTGCTTTCCCCATGACTCACAATCCAGAAACGTCAGTGGCTGGATGAAAAATGCAAGAGTCTGTCTGGATCCCAGAAACTCACTCAGCTTTTATGCACACACACTGATTACAAGCAAACAGGTCACAGGTGAGGATGTTACCTTTAGTAGCCATTCAAACCCATTTGTGTCAACTTCTGTGCATGATATCTGGCCAAAATCACCAGGGTATGTGAATTTTTGATCAGGGTCATTTGGTTGTTTTTGGTTGTCATGATTTAAAAAGAGAAAGCACAGTTGTTTGACAATAAATGGCTTCACCCAATCATTAACCATGAGTGTGAAAAAAAGGTTTTGTGTTATCATTCATATTTTCTGAAAAAAGGCCAAGAAAGCAAAAATTCTGCCGGGGTACGTAAACTTTTGAGCACAACTGTATATGAAACCAGTCTAGCAGTAAGATTGTCTTTGTTGTCCAAAGCAAGCAATTAGAGCTCTGATTAGTTGCTATGGTCAACAAAGACAGCCTTAGCAATTTTTAAACATAATGACCGGGTGGGCGTGGCCTGACCTGCATGGAGTGAAGACGTGTGGTGCATGAGCTCCTAGCAAATCCTGCACAAATCCTGATTTTTGGACCTCCTGGAGTGGTTCTTACTGCTCCAGGCTAAGAGTGGAAGACGTAGGAGACATTTAGAGACTGTTGGCGAGGCTAATCCCCTGTTATACAAGAGCAGCTTCCCCCGAGTGAGCCCACCCTGCTGAGTGGGGCCGGAGGGGGGTGCTGAGGTGGGGGGCCCCGACGGGAGACGGAGGCGAGCGCCGGAGATTTGCGGTACCCGTTCGCAACACCGAGAGCTGACTGGTGCACAGGAGGAGAAGGAAGGAGTTGTTCTCCCCTGTGACCGTGAGGCCGGGACGAGACTTACTTCGCTGCCGGGCGCTGAAGCGGCTTGAAGATCCGGAGAGGTCGGGGCGAGCGCGACACGGAGTGGTACCCTGGCGAGAACTGCGGTCAGTGGCGATCGCTGCTATTGCTCTGGAGAAGGAGAGAGCAGCGGCGGAGGAAGCGGAGCCTAGGGGACTACCTCCCCGTGGCCCTGAGAGACGGACAAATCGTTTGAATCAGATAAGTGCAAGGGGAGGGGGAAAGCCCCCTGAGGTATGGAGAGAGGGAACGGGGGTGATTTGGTGTCCCCGGGGCAGTTACTTTTAAAATAAAACACCATTGGCGCCACTTTCACTGCAGACAGTTCTGAGGCCGAAGGCGCGAAAACGCACTTTTGCCCAAGGCCCCAAACCTTGATACGACACGTGTGAGGGAGGCACGCCATTAACTGACTCTGACCCTGGACTGCGCTTAGGAAAGGGGGTGAAATGTCAGGGGAAAACCCCCTGCAGGACTAACCAGTCAGTTCTCCACAGTATATTGACTATGAGCCTGCTGAAAAGAATATAATTCTGGGACTCTGGGTTAACTACTTCTTATATCCTCAAGAACTCCGGCCCGCTATTTTAACTAATACACGTGTCTCCAGCATAGTTGGCAACTTTTGAAAATGAAAAAGCAGGAGATATTAGTGGGCGGCGTGCGCAAAAAAATTTGCATGGCTACGCCCATCTTGCTGGTATGCCACGCCCCTTCAAAAAGCCACACCCCAAATCCGCCTAACTGCATAACGGCTTTGGAAGAAAGCCAGGTAGATGCCCTTTTTAGCCAGGTAGTAGCCCCCCATAACAGGTAGTGCCCCTTACAGGCAGGTAGATGCCCTCTCTGTAGCCAGGTAGAGCCAAATTTGTAGCCAGGGGGATGGCCCCATTGTTTGCCAGGTAGTGCCTCCATTGTTTGCCAGGTAGTGACACCATGGTTTTTCAGGTAGTGCCCCCTCTGGGTTTTTCCCGGTAGAAAGCCCCCATTGTTTGCCAGGTAGTGCCCCCTCTGTAGCCAGGTAGTGCCCCCATTGTTAGCCAGGTAGTGCCCCCATTGTTAGCCAGGTAGTGCCCCCCATCGTTTTGCCAGGTAGTGTCCCCATGCCCCATTGTTAGCCAGGTAGTGCCCCCATCTTTTGCCCGGTAGACCCCCCAGTGTAGCCAGGTAGTGCCCCCATTGTAGCCAGGTAGTACCCCCTTTAGTAGCCAGGTAGTGCCCCCATTAGTAGCCAGGTAGTGCCTCCATTGTAGCCAGGTAGTGCCCCCATTGTAGCCAGGTAGTGCCCCCATTGTTAGCCAGGTAGTGCCCCATTGTAGCCTGGTATTGCCCCCATTGTAGCCAGGTATTGCTCCCCATTGTAGCAGGTAGTGCCCCATGTTGCCAGGTAGTGCCCCCATTGTTAGCCAGATAGTGCCCCCATTGTTAGCCAGGTGTTGGCCCCTCTGTTGTCAGGTATTGCCCCCATTGTAGCTAGGTAGACCCCCATTGTAGCCAGGTAGACCCCCCATTGTAGGACAGACAGTGCCCCCTAAAACTAATAAAAATAAAATAATAAAATCCACTTACCTGACCAGGCTCCTGCAGAGCGGCCCGCTCCTGGACACTCTCCTCAGCAGTGTCACAGGGAAGTGAGTGCAGCCGCGCGTCACTTCCCCTGTGACGCTGACATGTGTCTACGGTGCACAGCGGCGCCGGACATACAGGGGGAGGAGGCAGGAGGGAGCGCTCCCTCCTGCCTCCTCCCTGCTCAGCGAGACTCCGGGCGGGTGAGCGGACCCTGCGCCCGCTTCATCCGCCCGTGGGAACAGACCAGCGGTGCCGGAGTACCGCACCAGCGCTACTCCGGCGCCGCGGCCATTTAAAGGACCCCCTCCGCCTGCTGGCGGCGGGAGAAATGCCAACTCCCCCGGGAGGGCGGGTGGGGCCCCCAAATAGCGGGACCCCCCCACCAAAAACGGGAGAGTTGGCATGTATGGTCTCCAGTCCTGCTGTAATCTTAAATTTCAATACCAAAACTGGGCCTCTGGCGCCACCTACTGGTGAATTGCAGTACTAGTGCTCTCTATATTCCATCTTATACTGCTGTCTCAAATCTCTATTGCGGCTGTCCCGTCTAACAGTGACTCTCGCTGAAGGTCATCACTACTGTTTTACATGAAAGACTGCTACTCTGGTGGTCCCTGATTTCCATGCCATTGTGTTATTGGCTGTAGTGTCATTTTGGTGTGATAGTCCAACTTACGTATGGGCCGCAATAGGAACTATACGGCTCCAACTTCTGTACAAAAACAAACTACAATGGACACAATGAGCCAAACAGATGAACCTCCACAGTCAGATTCTCCGCCCAATGGAGCTTTTGATACCGAGAAGATTATGGCGGCCATTGCAACCTGCCAGACCACACTAACTACTAAAATTGACCACCTGCAAATGGATATCAACAGGCTCCGCTATGATGTGGATAAGATCAAAGAAAGAACCGTAGAGGCTGAGCGTAGAATTAGCGGAGTGGAAGACGCTTCGACTTCTCATCAAGAGTCCATCCGTACACTGCAGCAACAAGTAAAATCTCTACAGGCTAGGGCAGAGGACGCTGAAAATCGTAGCAGGCGTAATAATGTGCGCCTTTTAGGGCTACCAGAGCGAGTGGAGGGCTCTGCCCCAGAAAAATTTGTAGAGCAGCTGCTTAAGGAGATTCTGGCCCCTATTGACTTTTCATCTAGCTTTGTGGTTGAACGGGCCCACCGTATCCCGACGAAGCCATTGCCACCCGGCGCCCCACCCCGCCCCTTTATTTTGAAACTCCTCAATTATAGGGATAGAGATCTTGTATTGGCTGCCGCCAGAAGAAAGGGGGACATTATGTTCGAAAATAGCAAGTTATCCTTGTCACGGCGCGCGGCGCCGCAGCTCGCCGCGGCCGTCCCCCGCTGCGCGCGGGGTCCGGCGCGGGTGCTGCGGCTGCCCGCAGCCGTGGTCCTTCTGCCCTAGGGCTGGGAAACCCCGTACTTACCAGTCCCCGCTCCTGTCTCCAGCTCTGACAGCCGCCGCGCGCATAATCCCTGCTTAAGGCGCGCGCGCGACGGCTGGTCAGGATTTAAAGGGCCAGCGCGCCTTTAATTGGTTAATTGTCGGCCGCTGGTCCTATATATGGTAGACATTCCTAGCACTCGCTGCCAGTCTGTTGGTGTGTTTTTGGAGCGTTTAGAGTGTGTTGAGTTCAGTCTTGATTTCCCGTGTACCAGTCCGCCTGCTTACGTTTCCTGACCTTGCCTGTTTGCCGCCTGCCCTGACCGTCTGCCTGCCTCTGACCACGAACCTCTGCCGCCTGCCCTGACCTTCTGCCTGTCCCCGACTACGCCTCCGGATTACGATTTTGCACCACGCTGTACCCCGGCCGCCATTGCAAGCAAGTCACGTCAGGGGTAACGACCTGGTAGCCTCACGCCGCAGCAAGACCATCCCGCTTTGCGGCGGGCTCTGGTGAAAACCGGGGGCTACTTAGACTCCGTTCCCTGGCGTGGCTTAGCTATCATCGCTTGCATTGGCCCAGCGGATCCACTCCCGCGTTACAATCCTTCTATCCGGATTTTACTTCTGAAGTACAGAAAAGAAGGAGGGAATTCACACATGTGCGGAGCCGTCTGAGGGAGGCTGGCATAAAATATGCCATGTTATACCCCACTAGACTGAGGTTCCAACATCGCGACCGCACATTCTTCTTCACAACGCCAGAGGAGGCCTTGGAGTGGCTGGATAGACGGTCTCCTGAACGCCGCTGATAGCATATGAGCATGACTGGCATGCGGACTTGTTCTGAAAAAGGGTTTATTTCCTGTGGTTTCCTTATGCAGGCTACTTGTCTTCTTTCACTTATCCTATGTAATACTTAATATTGCAGGTCCATTCCTTATAGGAGCGGAGAGATCGACCACTTTTTCACAAAATTCTAAGAGGCACTTCTTTTCACGTGCCTTTCTTTTTTCTTTTCTTAGGTGTACTCCCTAACACCTAGGTATAGGTTACCGGCACCCCTTGGTGCTTTCCACGATTTCTGTTTTTTAACAGTTTAGGTATGTTCGGGATTGTAGGCTCAGGCAGGTTGGGTGGCTTTGAGCAGGGTGGGGGGTGGCTACATTTAGGCCCGGTTGGCCTAGTTGGTATTTGGAGTTCTTGTCAGGGTGAATGGTTTGTATGTGTGTGTCGGTCTCTGGTCTGTAAGCTTTCTGAGTGGTACTCTGTAGTTCTGATGTTACGATGGCGGATTGCATAAATAGTGTCCTGGAATGTCCGGGGATTAAACTGTAAATTGAAAAGGGCACTTGCTAGTGACTATGTCAAAACTCACAGTCACTAGCATTTGTATTTTTCAAGAGACGCACCTTAGGGGACAGAAGATCTTAGCACTGAAGAGGCCCTGGATAGGGGCGGCATATCACGCAGTTTATTCTAATTATGCCCGAGGGGTCTCGATATTGATCAGCAAGTCTCTTCCATTCCAGCTACAGGATCTCCATATAGACCCATCGGGGAGGTATGTACTCCTTCATGCGAAAATATGGGGTTCTGAGTTCCTTGTGGGGGGGAAACTATGTCCCGCCTCCCTTTCCCAGGGGAGTTCTGGACACCCTTATGGCAAGGGTTTCGCAGTACCCAGGGGTTCCGCCAGGGCCGTCTCTTCCATTGGGCCAGGTAGGCACTAGCCCGGGGGCCCCATGAGCTCAGGAGGCCCTCTCGGGCAGCTGCCTACCCTGCACAATGGAAGAGACGGTAGTGAACACATGCAGGGACGTGCGCGGCAGTCAGAGCAGGGGCCAGGCTATAGCGATGCCTGATGCGGCCCCTGCTATTCCTGTGCCCTGCCTGCGCTTTACACCTCACAGCGCAGGCAGGGGAGCACGGAGCTGAAGTGAAGCAGGAGCGATCCTCTGCGCTCCTGCACTACAGCCCTGCCCCTCCCTCTCCTCCCCTCCCTCTCTTCAGTGTGTGCCACTGAAGAGCCATAGACTTCGGGGGACACAGAGAGCAGGGCTGCCCCTCCCTGCCCCAGCTATCGGCAGCTGAAGGAGCTGAAGACTGCCCGGCCCCTGCTATTCCTGTGCCCTGCCTGCGCTTTACTCCTCACAGCGCAGGCAGGGAAGCACGGCAGAGGAGTGAAGCAGGGGCCAGTCTGCAGTGAAGCTCTGAGCTCCTGCGTATAGCCATGCCCCCCCCCTCTCTCTCCCCTCCCCCCCTCCCACTCTCTCCCCCCCCCTCCTTCTCTCTCCCCCCCCCTCCTTCTCTCTCCCCCACTCCTTCTCTTCAGTGCACGCCACTGAAGATCTGAAGACTACTGGGGACTTAGAAGAGCAGGGCTGCCCCTCCCTGTACTCTCCTACCATCGGCAGCTGAAGGAGCTGAAGACTGCCCGGCCCCCTTGTCTGTGGACTTCAGGACCAGTGAGTGATTGAGGGTGGGGGGAGGTGTTGGGGGTTGTTAGTGGTGAGGGGTAGGTGTTGTGGGGTGTTAGTGGTGTGGGGGAGGTGTTTTGGGGTGTTAGGGGTGGGGGGAGGTGGTGGGGGTGTTAGGGGTGGGGGGAGGTGTTGTGGGGTGTTAGTGGTGGGGGGAGGTGTTAGGGGTGGAAGGGAGGAGTGGGGGGGAGGTGTGCGGTGTTAGGAGTGTGTGGGGATGTGTGGTGTTAGGCATGGCGGGTGGTGTTAGGAATGGGGGGGAGGTGTATGCCATCTGTTGGCCCTGCGTATCTAAGCCAATCCAGTGTATGCCATCTGCTGTCCCTGCGTATCTAAGCCAATCAATTTGTACGCCATCTGCAGTCCCTGCGTATCTAAGCCAATCATTGTACGCCAATCTGCTTGTCCCCCTGCGTATCTAAATCCAATCCATTGTACGCCATCTGCTGTCCCTTCGCCTGCGTATCTAGGCCAATTCATTGTACTTCCATCTGCTGGTTCCCTGCGTATCTAAGCTAAGCCAATCCATTGTAATGCATCTGCTGTACCACAATTACTTATTACGTTGTGTTGAAATTTCTTTAAGTTAGGGGGCGTTTTCTTTCACAGCTCAGAGCATGCCTGAGCTTAAAAATACTGCCCTGGTATGGGTATGTCAAAATCTGCATAAAAGAGTGTTTTTATTTTTATCTACAAGACATCTGAGAGGCTTGTAATTTGTGTGACAAGATGTTTTGTTTTAATGGTGCCATGAACGCATCATGTAATGCTGGTAATTCAGGAAAAAAAAGTGGGGTAAATTCAACAAATTTTACAGCACCGTGTTTGCGGTGTTTTGTTTTTAATGGTGTTTTACTTTTTGGTATAAGTGATGTGTTCTGTATTCTGCGTACATCTAATTCATGTGCTTTGGTTTTTGGAGTGTCCCAGTTCACAGCTCTGGCCCAGGGGCCCACAATGCTGTTAAGACGGGCTCTGGGAGTCCGCAACTTCTATTAGGGGACTTCAATGCCACTTTAGTTTCGGACATGACCGACTCTAATCCATCCTCAGTCACACATAAAGAAGATCTTAAAAGACTGGGCAAAACCCATGTCCCTAGTGGAGGTGCGTGGATATGGCTACATCCCAGAGATAGGCACGTTCTCCAGTTTCACACCGCTCATAATTCTCTCTCACGACTAGATTTAGCCTATGTGTCAAAAGAGATTTTGCACATGATACCGGTGGGGCTAATAACCTACCCCGAGGGGTATCCTACCATGCACCCTTTGAAACTAATATTATCCTCACCATTGCGGGTCTCGAGAGATTATGGGTCGTTTGAATCCGATATGGCTAGATGACCAAAAAATCATATACTCGGGACAGAGTATAAGCATACTGGGAAAGTCAAATGAGGCACTGTTAGTCCACTGGTGGAGTGGGATGCATCTAAGGCTGTTCTTAGGGAGTTCTAATTGGACAATAGCGACGCATAGGTCTAACCAAGGGAAGCAAGAGGGAACTGAGGGCTGTTGATTTAGAGAAAGAAGCCGCATAATGTGAAGGACCCATCCCAAAGATACTAAGGAACCCATTGGTTAATGGCTCAAAGGCTACTCGCTGCACTGTCCAATTACACTCAGAAGAGGCCCTCATGCAAAAACAGTCCTATCTTTGTAAGGAGACAAAAATGGTAAGACACTGCATTCCTTGCCCAGAGAAGAGAACACCGGTACGGTGTTAGCCAGTGTGGTTTGGTGCAGATGGATCATCTGAGATCGGATCAGGGACAGATATTGTGAAGCGTTTGCCTCCTATAACACGGGGCTCTATGCTTCCAGACTAACTTACAGGACAGGGAAAAAACTCACTTTCTAATACGTTGGAAATACCTGTACTGTCCAGTGAGGAGGTAGAGGAATTGGCAGCCGACATAACTCGGCGGGAAATTGGTAGGGCTGTGGGTGAAGACTAAGCGACGCATAAGCCCGCCTGACCTGACGGTCTTTTTCCAGCAGAATGTACAAGCAAGACACGGAAAATGGAGTGGTAGCTGGAAAGGCATTGCGGCGGCTGCTTGCAGAAGATTCCTTGCCACCCTTCCATCTCTTGAGAGAGTGATCACAATAGTCCATAAGCCCGGAATGCCCCCTGACCAGTGCAGCTCCTATAGGCCAATATCCTTGCTTAATTTGGATGCAAAATCTTGGCCCAAGGTTTTGGCTATGCACAGAACAGGGAGGTCTGACATTAGTTGGTGATAGACCAGACAGTTTTTATGCCGGGGATAACAGCCGATATAAACCTTAGGCGCCTTATTCACCAACTTGCAAGTTACACACACACCAATGTGGGGACAAGGGTGATCGCAGCCTGAGAGATAATGAAAAGGCTTTTGACGTCTGTAAGTTGAAGATTTATGTATACTGCTGTTCGGATGGGATTTCCTCCCCAGTTTTTATTAAATGTTGCGCCTATTAATTATTTCACGCTGCTCACGGCGAGGAGTCAGAGTAAACGGGCTGTTTTGTCCCCCCCTTTTTCACTCGAAGAGCACAGGCAGGGATGCCGCTCTCGCCGTTGCTTTTCGCCTTTTTAATGGAACCACTATCAATTAGGAATACATGGACATGGCCGATATTCGTGTATGGTTCCGTTGCGGGTGTTGAAGAAAAGTTATCATTATATGCGGATGACATGCTGGGTACTTGTAGGATCCTGGGCCTCTTTGGAGATGTTATATTAGAGGTAGTGAATGTGTTTTTGAGCTATTCTGGCTGCGAGTGAATTGGGGGAAATCTACGCACTGTTCATGTTGGATGCGGTTGAATCTGAGTCGGAGACCCCCATCTCTACCCTTCAAATTGTCCACACACATTAAATATCTAGAGAATTGTCCATACATATAAAGACATCACACTTAAATTTAACTGAGCTAAACCTCCAAGCCAGTGTGAACAAGCAGACAGAGGCTGAAGACATGGGGCCAAACCTTCCTCAGTCTCTTATTGGCAGAGTGAACATAATAAAAATGGTGCTAATAACCCAAGCTCCTAAAATGCTGTACCGAGCATTCCGGGGATACTCCTAAATCACACTTTACGCTTTAGACAAACTGCTCTATCTCCTTTCCTGTGGGGAGGCAACCACCCCACTTCTGAGCAGGGCTACACTTAAAGCCCCGTATGAACAGGGAGGAGGACTTGCATTTCCGGACCTGAATGTCTACTAGTGGTAGCCACAAATATTTTTTTTTTTTTTTCCAAGTTAGCACATGTAATCAAAAGGTTTAGAGGTAACAAGAACGAACACCTTCTGTAGTAACTGAGCAGGCCTTGGTGGGATTCACAGTAGGACTCGCCAATCTACCAAATAGAAGAGGGAAATTGTTACCGGCATCATTTAAACACATCCACTGATTAATGCAGCAGTATCAGTGTGTAAGAAATTTATTCACCCATAGCCATAGTGGGGAGAGGATAGTGCCTGGTCCCCAGTTGTCCCCCCTTATGGTGCAACAGGAAATTTGCCCGAACTCATGGAGCTTTCCAATATGGATTCAGGTACCCCGGGGGGTGAAATACCTTATGCAGTATAAAGAATGGAACAAATTGACGTTCCTGAACTCCAGTAAGCAATAAAACCTTCCCAAGGGATCCTTCTTTCGCTACTTACATGCACGACACGCGTGTCTACACATTCGACATGATTGGAGTCCTTCTCAACGTATGGGTACCTGGAAGGGCTACGTAAGACGTATGGGTCCTTAGAAGCCGGTTTCTGCTATTCATAAGGCCATCATGGGATGCTAAGATTCCCCTTTGGCGATCTCCTTTGAGAGATGCAAGAGAGTATTTCCATCAATACCAAATGAAGCTCTCCTCTGAATTAAAGATCTCCTGCGACCTATCAGTAATGAGTGACCAGAGATCACTATTCAAGTGGCTCCAAAGAGTATACCTTAACCGGTCCCCGACTCTGTCAAATGCGTATGCTTTTGCCCTCCACCAGCCTGTTCCAGGTGGTGGTGCGGAGAGAGGGAAACCGCTGCTGCCATGGTGTGGGAACTGTCCAGCTGCAGCACTACAGGCGGGAGATCCCCGTATTTTATTGAATAGGAAATTGGGTTTCCTAATTAAAGCTCACCTGAAGTAGTCTTTTGGTAATTGTAGAAGATTAAATCCCGTAAAGGAACTGCACCCTATACTTACTTCTGCTTTTCTATGCTAGGAAACAAATCATTGAACTGGAAGCCGCCACAAGGTCCCATCTTTTAGAAGCATGGAAACAGCTGTTAATGCTGAACTTCCACGAAACAAAAACCACATATGCCGCTAAGGGTATCCCCAAGCGATTCTCTACAGTTTGGAGTAACTGGATGCAGCTCATCGGTGTGAATGACAATTGGGAAGTGAGTGTAGACCAGAGTCCCCGACGAGTGTGAATGACGGAATGATTGTTTTAAGATTTGAAAGTGTGAAACCGAGCTGAAACTAATTGAGATTAGATACTGAGGAAAGTCTAGTAAGACTAAAAGTCCTCCCTTACTCCCTGATATCAATGACTTGTTCCAACTATATTTGTAAAGGACTAAACTACTGTAAACGATTATATGATTCTTTTACCTGTTTGGGGGCAATATCCATCTAAAAGTCATGATTTCTCAATTGTCAATTATTTCTCCAACTGAAATGATTGTAATGCCTCTGTGAAGTTTGTGAGAATGTTTCTATTTTTGTGTGACCTACTTGAGAAAAACAAAAATAAAACCTTTTAAAAAAAAAACAATGACCAATTAGTATGGACACTCTAGACACGTTTTGCAACCATCCTAACATGGGGGCGCCACATACCAGGAAGTGGCTATGGTTTCACATGAAAGGAGGCGTGACAACACTGTGCTAAAAATACACCGAAATACTGCCGTAGCAAGTAAGCCGACTAAAAGTTTATGTAAAAAACTAGTCTAGTCTAAATGTGCCCTAAATGTATCAATCATTTTTAGATTGCCCGTCTAAATTTACATTTTCTAACTTTTAGACAGCAATCCTAAGGGCCACATGTATGAATAGTCTCTAGGTCTAAGATTTTCTTTGTTGCCCATAGCAATCAATCAGAGCTCCTCTTTCATTTCATATATTTCTCTGAAAAAAATAAAGAGGAGCTCTGAATGATTGCTATGGGCAAATAAGAAAGTCTTAAATCTAGACCGTTTTGATACATGTCCCCCTAACTGTGAGCCACTGTGTTAAGGGAATGCATTTTTTTTATTATAATTGAAACTGTTTTTATTGACTGTTTTCTTTAACAATTATAGATCAGCTCCACCGAGATTATCAAAATAATTTCACATTTTTCTATTTGACTCTTTTTAAACTAGCCTAACATGGTGCTAGTATTGGCACAGTGACGGAGTTTAGTTTTGGTTTCCTCCTGGAGCAGGTAAATGTGTTAAAAAATTGGCAACCACCTGGAGATGGCTAATGTGACAGTCCTGTAGTACATGGGACAGCTATGCTATAGATTTTCTGTAGGGGATTTACAGGTGGAAAATATGCATCGTATCAGGGTGAATGAATACGGGACAGATTTGCAGCCGATTTTCAACACAGTTTTGTTCATGCAAAATCCACAGTGGATTATAGCAGCCATGTGGAAGAGATTTTACACAAATTTTGTGTGTAGAAATTGACCCGTAGTGCAGATTTCTACATTTATTGCCGATTTACTGCTGATTTTAACCCATTGAATTGATTGCGGTAAAATTCGCATCCACATCTGCCCCACAATCCACACTATCTAGGGCATATTATTACATGCAGATTTATCTATTTGCTGCTGAAAATTTGAACACCTTTAGGCTATGTTCACACGGCATAATTGCGGGACCTATTTTGCACCGCAATTACGCCGTGTGTACGGGAGTGGGGAGGAGTGGCTGGCAGTTCGCCGGCCCCATAGACATTCATTATTCTCGCCGCACATACGCCATGAATAATTGACATGTCACTTCTCTCCCCGCTCACCGTATTGTGCGAGCAGGGAGAGGAGAGAACTGTGGATTACCGTAATGACTGGGACGTATCTCGCCCCGTATTTCGCGCCGTACTGCGCAAAATACAGGGCGAGATACGTCCCATTTTAAGCCGTGTGACCATAGCCTTACAGCACCAACAAAGTGGATGAGATTTTAAATAATCCCATTTGAAAGATTTAAAATCCTCAGCATGTCAATTTCTGGACATGCTGCAGATTTATTGTACATTTCCCATTATTGACATCAGTGAGGAAGTCTAAATCCATGACAAACCTTTAATAGCATAATGTTCTGAATTTTGCTGCAGAAAGCATATGGGTCCACAGCAAAATCTGTAACTGATATCTAATACACTAGGGGCAGCCGTATGAAAATTGTCTAGGTCTAAGACTTTCTTTGTTGCCCATAGCAACCAGTCAGAGCTCCCCTTTCATATAGTGCGCTGAAAAAAATGAAAAGGGAGGTCTGATTGGTTGCTATGGGCAACAAAGAAAGTCTTACACCAAAACAGTTTTTTTACATGCCCCCCTAAATTTTATTTCCCTTAACATTAGCTTAGTCAGCACCAAAATCCGCAACAGCAAATCCACAACAATATCTGCAAGATTTACTGGCAGATTTTTTCACTATGCAGAATCTGTAGCATTTCCGTCCTGTGTGCAGAAATCTTTAGCGCATCTACCTGCAATGGCAAATTCGAACCAAGTAATGTGGGTTTTGGTGTAGAATTATTGTGGATTATAGAGCAGATTATGTTAATGCCAAGTAAAATAAAGTAAATAAAAAAAAAAACACTGACCATCATTAATATCGCTGTCTAAACGACAGCAGAAATCTAGACACACAATCTAAAAATGCACCAGATTATATCACAGTGGTTTATGATGATTGATAATTTTGTGAAGCTTTAGACTTGTCTGACTTTTTAGGCCCTTTTTTTGGCTTACTTTCTACACTAGAATTATTCTGCCACCGATGTACGTTACAGAGATCCCTGAACGAGAGATCCTGTAAGAAGGATGCAATGGATGTGCCTTCAAGGTAATTTTATTAACTGTACCTTGAGATAACACACAGGATAAATAAACACGGTCAAAACAATCACAAACAGTGGCCACAGGGTGGCAGCATAACATATCAAATATTGCATATAATAAACATAACATGAATTCAATATAGTATGAATGGGTGAAAACTGTAAGCCATAGCTGGGACAGCACAAGAATGTTGGAGCACTTTTCTCGCAGAATTTGGATCAGTGTGTTGCATTATGGCCGTGCAAACTCCCATCCACCCCTATGAAACCGCACCCACTTTTACTAAGCCCTGTCCCCATGAAGAGCAGTTTGCTTAAGCCCATAATAAATGTATCTGTGACATGCTGCACCACTTTTTTCTGAACTTTAAGCCACTGTGTTACAAATCTGCAGTTGCGAACTGTGCGGTTGGTCTGTAGCATTTCCACAGGAGAATTCACAACAATAAACTATCCCTAGGGATTTTGAGTTCCTCACTGAAAGAGGAAAAACCTGTCCAGTTTCTTATAATGACACTATGGCTGGTCCTGTAAGAAGGCAAAGGTTGGCTGCTGTATTAATCATGTGTACACTTCAATCACCTCTTTGTCCTTCAGTGCTTCTATGGCTTGTTGGCATAGTTCAGCTTACTCCAGCCCGAGTCCATACTCTGCCATTTCTCTGGGTGTTATTCATCACAATTTTACTTATGCGCTCTGACACTAACTACTGCTGTTTACTACCTCTTGTTTCACCCTCACTTATCAGTTTCACCTCTGGCTTTAGTCCAGCATACAGATGTCCTGCAATAGTGGCAATCGACACTTGTCTATTATAATGGTTAAAATAAGGGCAGTAGTAGCCCGAAACGCTCAGCCTATCACCCCTCTATCTCTCCTCGCACACGTTTGTTTGTTTTGGATGATTTGTAGTTCTTCAATAAATGGATTTTGGATTTTAGCAACAATTTGGGTGACATTATGCCAGAACAATTTCATGCAATCTTTAGGGCGCATCCACACGGCAGTGGCAAATACCGGCCGGTTCCCCGGCCGGTTTTTTGTCCGTTTTGCGGCCGCCCCCGGGCCCGGGGGGGGGGGGGGGGGCTTTTTTTGCGATGAGCGGAAAGAGCCCTCCCCCCCCATTGAAAACAATCTTCCCCCCGGGGAAACCGGACGGAAATTGTGCCTCTACAATGTTTTGAGGGACCGCGGGCCAAAACCGTCTGGGGAAACCCTGCGTGGGAAGCCCCGGGGTTTTCCAAAGCAAAATTTGGGGCTCATTTTCGCCGTTTTTCAGGGGTCTGAAAAACCGCAAACTGGCAAAAAAACCGGGCCGAAAAACCCGTCCGGGGGGACAGGGCCTTACATTGTTATGAGTGGCTGTGCAGATCTTTACTGGCAATACTAGCTGTTGGCTCGGGGTTAGAGAAGCCAGTCCAGAGGCATACCTTGAAGCTACAAGGCCATAATACAAAATAAAAGTGAAATGGTGCCCCCAGCTACCATGTGCCACTTACAATATTAGTGTCCTTTGTTGAAGAAGGGCTTATGGGCCCCTTTCAGGCTGCAGGACTTGGTGGTGATTGCTTCCTCTGCATCCCATATAGCTACACCTCTAAGTCAGACTCTTAACCCACTAACACTCTTTAATATATATCCATCATGTAGCGTGTTCACTTAAAGTTGTTTTGCCACAATGTAATGTTGACGTGGGATCCTCCAAAATGGTTATTTAATCACTTTTCTAAATATATGTGATTACAAAAAATGAAGCCTGTGAGAGCTACAGCATTGCTCAGTCCCCCTTAGTTACCTGAAAGTTTACATTAGACACGACCAGAGGAGCTGACAGGAGCTGATTTGGCATGGCTTGCGTGTTTGCACTTCTTATTTGATGACAGGGAACATGAATGAACTTTCAAGGGGCTGGGGAGAAATGAGCAGTGAACGAGTCTGACTGCTGTATAGAGAATCCACTGTTGTAATGGTATTATTTGAGTGAACTATTGAGATGCTCCATTCTTCCTCACTCTCTGCTAACCCACCCTCTCACCTCTGCAGTGTTCATGACTCAGCATGATTTGTTTATATTCTCCCCTGAGCTGATAAGGAGGTAACTAACTCACTCCTGGCAAAACCCCTTTAATGTCCCTTGACAGATATATATGGCTTCATTAGCCATGGGATCAGATGAGAGAGCCTAGCTGATACACATAGCCCGGCTAAGGCTGCTATTGCGATTTTAGCTCAGAGTTGCCTTGGTTAATAGTGGATCGTGGCACCTAAGGTGTTAGACAACGAAAGGGGGTTTCCTCTGTCAGCCCACTGCCCTTTCTCCTGGTTGTCAATACACTCACGAGCCTGATGTCTTATTACACCTGCCAGAGGCAGGACCTAATAGGAACCTGTCAGGGTAAGGCTGACAAACACAGTACAATACAAAAGTATTGTAGTGTACTATATGTATTGCATATGTTATACTACTATCACGTAGTGTAACCCCCGATTTGGACTAAAATATAAATTGAAATAATATTTAATAAAATATAAAAAATGTATAGGAAATCCCTAGAAACCCCTTTTATCCTTTCACACATTGATTTCTTATGGAAATTTTTAATTTATGATATGTAACCCAAAAAGCTTCCATTACCGAGATGCCAATCGCCATTGACTCCAAGGGTCACTTGTATGAAAACTGTCTAGGTCTAAAACTCACTTTGTTGTCCATAGCAACCAATCAGGGCGCCCCTTTCATTTCATATAGTGCTCTGGAAAAATTAAGAGGGCGCTCTGATTGGTTGCTATGGGCAACAAAGAGAGTTTTAAACCTAGACAGTTTTCATACATGTGGCTCTAAACATCCTGACGGTTATCATCTAAGGGTATGTCCAGACGGCGTCTTTATGGCGCGCACTGTTGCGTGCCACAATCTCCTTCTGTTTGCACTTTGAAAGTACTTGTTTGCAAGCGCGCACTTTACAGCATAAACACCACGCAATGTCCCGAAGCAGATTTGTATTTCATGGTGTACAATCATAGTCGTCTGAACGATGACGATGGTTTTACACAGCACTCAAGAGTGCTTATACTCAAACAATTGTTTTGCTCTGAAGTACGCCTCACAAATGCGTTTGTGTGAAACATAACTCTAACTTTGACGGACGTTGTAAAGTTGCACAAGTGTGCGTCAGTGTTAGCCTACTTTCCATTAAGAAACAGGGATAGCATATTACCATCCGCTGCTCCCGACTGTGGTGTATACAGCGCTGTATACATAGATAGGCAGGAAGCCTCCCATTGGTTAAGGTACCTGCATGAGCTACTGAGTCTCATCATACCCAGATTTGCTCTGCAGTGACTTCAGGGATTAATATATCTGCTCCAGTTACAGCAGAAATCAGCCAACAAAAAAAGCTATGTAAAAATGCCCCCAAAAGATCTTTATGTGACTTTATGGGGGGGCACAATATGCAAAAATAAAATAATAAAAAAATACACGTAAAAGATTTTATTAAAATTAACACTAAGGGTTGGTTCACACGGCTTATTCAAGCCGTAATTGCGGGACGGATTTCGCTCGCAATTACGGCTTGAGTAAGGGGCGGGGGCGCTGCCCGCTGGCCCCATAGACTTTCATTATTCATGGCGCGTATCCCGCCGGGATAATGAACATGTCACTCTATGAGAACTGTGGATTACCGTAACGGCTGGGACGGATTCCAACTGTATTGCAGCGCAGTACGGCGCGCAATACGGCTGCAATACGTGCCCAAAATAAGCCGTGTGAACGGCCCTTAAGGGGATGTTCACACAGTGTTTCTTAGATGTGTGTTTGGATCAGTGTTTCAGACCCCCCACACCCCTCTAAAAAATGTGCAGTGTGATTTACGTTGCTATCAAAAGTTTAAAAAACGGTCGGCGTTCAGACGAGTGATCCCCATGAGTTTTATTTCAGGCAACTTTTCTGATTTCGTCTTTTTTGGGTCCGTTCAAAGAATTTTAAAATGTCAATTCTTGATACGCTTGAAAACCCGCAGGGGGCCCTATTTTAAAAAAAAATATAAGGGGGAGGTTCACACGGGGGTACTGGGGCCCCGTTTCTGTATGAATGCAAAAAACGGTGGGGTTTTTGGGAAGGGGACGCACTGGGCAGGCCCCATACTTCCCCAAAAAACAGTAAGGCCGGCCCCCAAACCATGCCCATTTTAAAATCGGGGGTAAGTGGGGCAAAAAAATTGACATGTTTAAAGGCGTACAATATGAACTATTGAACTCCCGGGGGGGGATGATTCCTATTAAGCTTATGAATTACCGTAATTGCCGGGTTTTCGCATTTCCGCGTATTAGCGCAAATATCTGTGGGAAAAGCGTTTTCGCAAATTTTGCCGTTTAAAAATACCCTAAGGGGGCGGTTTTTGATGCAGCCAAAAAGCATCCAAGGCCGGTCACACTTTGAAATGCGTGTTGGATGCGTTTTAAAACAGCGTTTTGGAAAACGTTTTTTGGATCCGAAAAAATTAAATTTAAAAAACCTGTATGAACACACCCCAAAACCAAACCCTTTAAGGTTTTTCGACGGACTGTAAGGCCAGGTTTTCCCAAGCGTTTTAGTGGGGCATATTGGCCCCATTACTTACCCCGGGGGTTTTGACGTACGCACTGACTTTTAACAAAGTTTTACAAAGGGTAAAAGGGAGGGCATAAATTTCGCCTCACAATTAAACCGTTTGTTCAAAATTCGGGGGCGGCGCGAGCTCCCCCAAGCAGGGGGGCCAGCAGCCCAACCCGGCCCCCCTAGACAAATTTATTACTAGCGGCGAAAAACCATGTCATTTATTTTCCCCCAAAGGCAAAATTTTCCCCGAACTGTGGGTTACCCGAGAACTGTGGGGTTTTTTTCCGTAAGATTGGGGCGCAATTTTGTCCCTATTTGAGGCAGTCGATGCGAAATACGGAAACCCAAAAGGCCCCCCATTTTTCCCCTGGTGAACATTTGGGGTAAAGCACTTCCAGGCCCCGGCCCCATTCATCCTCCCTTTCCCCCGGAAATTTTTAAAAACTCACTTTTTCACTCGGGGGCTCAGTAAAACATCCCTGAAATATTTCTGGAAAAAAATTTAAAGAGAGCTATGAAATTTTAAAAATTTTTCCGGGGCGTACTTTTCCCCGAATTGCACCCCCTAA
>JAODAL010038255.1:0-39430 GCA_025379985.1 Phyllomedusa bahiana
TTAAGGGACAATCAGACTGGATCGCTGTTACTAGTGGGGTACCACAAGGGTCAGTATTGGGCCCTATCCTCTTTAACATTTTCATTTAATGATCTTACACGGGGGAATACACAGTAGAATATCGATCTTTGCCAGACGATACTAAGCTCTGTAAAGTAATCAACACAATAGAGGATAATATGTTATTACAAAGGGATCTGGATAAGTTGGAGGCCTGGGCAGGGAAATGGCAGATTATTATTATTATTATTTATTTTAAAGCGCCATTGATTCCAGGGCACTGTACATTCGAGGGGGTTACATACATTACATAAGTCAAACGGTACAGTGATAAGGGATAAGGGAACAATTGGCACGACAGAGGGAGAGAGGACCCTACCCGCGAGGGCTTTACAATCTACAAGGAGGGGGGAAGGACAGGAGGTGAGGGGCAGACATGTCTGTGGAGGAAGTAGTGACAAAGTTTAGTGAAGGTTTATAGGCAAGCCTGAAGAAAGGGGTTTTTTCAGGTTGCTTTTGAAGCTGGTGAAAGTGGAGGAGAGTCTGATGTGTTTGGGCAGTGAGTTCCAGAGTGTGGGTGAAGCAGGGGGAGAAGTCTTGGAGACGGTTTGTGTGAGGAGCTGAATAAGGCGGAGAGCAGAGGAGAAGGCCTGTGAGGAGCGGAGAGTGCGTGGGGGGAGTTATTGGAAATTAGGGCAGAGATGTATGGAGGGGAGAGGTCGTGGAGAGACTTGTAGGTCATGGTTAGTAGCTTGAAATGAATTCGCTGGGCAATGGGAAGCCAGTGAAGGGATTGGCAGAGGGGAGAGGCAAAGGAGTAGCGAGGAGAGAGGGTGGATAAGACGGGCAGCAGAGTTAAGGATGGATTGGAGGGGAGCGAGGGTGCTAGCTGGGGGGCCCACTGAGAAGGATGTTGCAGTAGTCTAGGGGAGATGACAAGGGCATGGACCAGCATTTTTGTAGTGTCATAGCCGAGGAAATTGCGGATGCGAGAGATGTTGTTCAGGTGGAGGCGGCTGGCAGATGTGAGTGTTTTTATGTGTGGTTTGAAATTTAAAGCAGAGTCTAGGATTAAAACCCCAAAACAGCGGGCTTGTGGGACCCGGTGAAAGTGTAAAAGCCGTTGACCCGTAATTTGAGAGATCAGGGGCAGGGGTAGAGTTGGATGGTGGAAAGATGATGAGTTCTGATGAGGTTTAACACAGATAAATGCAAGGTTATGCACATGGGGAAGAGAAATCCATTACATGATTACATGTTAAATGGAAAAACATGGGTAAAAGTGACATGGAGAAGGACTTGGGAATCCTGGTGGACAGTAAACTTAATTGTAGCAGCCAGTGTCAGGCGCAGCACCCCAAGAAAATAGGATCATGGGGTGCATTAAAAGGGGCTAGATGTACATGAGAGAACATTATTTCCAATTTTACAAGCTGGTTGAACACACATGGAAAATTTGTGTACAGTTTTTGGGAAACCATGCACAGGAAAGACATTGTACAGGTAAAAAGGGGGAAACAAAAATAATAAAAGGACTGGGTGGATACAGAAAGAAAGATTGGCAAGTTTGGGGTTATTTAGTTTAGAGAAAAAAGTTTCGGGGGGACATAATAAATATTTTAAATACATCAAAGGTCAATATAAGATCTCCCCCAAAGTTTTTTATCCCCGGGGCTGTATCTAAAACAAGGGGGCTCCTTTAGTTTTGAAAACGAAAGTTTCTACAAAAACATAGAAAGGGATTCTTTTTGTAGGCGTAAAATTTGGGAATTCTCTGCCAGGGTGGATGGTCATGGGAATTCAATAACCGAGTTAAAAAAGGGTTTGGATGCTTTTTGGGGGTAATAATATAAAAGTTATAGTGATGGGATGGGAGAGGGGTCTTTTATCCGGGGATTTTTTTGATTGCCGATTGGAGTCAGAAGGGAATTTTTTCCCTAAAATGGGACAATTGGCTTCACCTATTGGGGGGGTTTTTTTTGCTTCCTCTGGATAAACAACTTAGCAAAACGGGGCTGAACTAGTGGACGATTGTTTTTTTTTTTAGCCTTAAAAACTATAAAATTGTAGGGTCCGTTAACTATAAAAAAAATTTTTTTAATAAAAATTTTGTGTTTTTTATGTAAAAAAAATAAACAATACAGAACATATCCATAACGAAAGACATCATGCTATTTAACTGATCCTGCCTTGGAAAAAAAACAAAATCTAAAGTTATAATAAATACAGTCCTCATACAACTTCATTGCTGGAAAAATAAACAAGCTATGTCAACATGAAAAAGTGATTTTTTTTTTTTTAAACAGTCTTTTTATTGTACATATTAACCCCTTACTGACCATGGTCATATGGGTACACCCTTTTTACGGTAAGGAGATATAGAACTGTCTTACTCACTGAGTTCTCTCCATAATCAGTGAGTGACAGCTGCTAAAATCAGCTGGAAGCCACCTGTAACAGCAGTGATTGGAAGCCTAACACAGGTTTCTATAACCACCATGTTAACTCTTTTGTTACTTCCTGTTTAAGGCAGGAAGCAATTGAATCACCATCTTGGCTTACCCTCCTGCATTATTTATATAATGCAGAAGGGTGTACAAATGATCGAGCCCCCTATCAGTCAAGTACCATAGTGGAACTTGAAGTGCAAATGTAAAAGTAGAAAAAAGAAATTACAAACTTAAAACAAAATAAAAAATATTAAAAGTTGAAATCACCCCACTTTTGCCATTTTACAAATAAAAAGGTTACACACAATTGATATTGCCATGTTCGTTCAAGTTGGATCTATAAATATTTTTACACTGTAAAAGAAAAAAATGGAAATAAGAAGTGATCAATAAGTCATATGTATCTCAAAACAGTACCAATAAAATCTAAATTTAAATTTTTTTTACAATTTGTTTTTCAGTTTTCCAGTACATTCCATGTAAATGGCACCATCAAAACGTTTATCTTGTCCCACAAAAAACAAGCTCTCATATGTGTATGTCGATGGAAAAAAAAAAAGGTTATAGCTCTTGGAAGGCAGGGAGGAAAAAAATGAACAGCCAAAAAATTATGACCAACTGTTAGGAAGGGATTAATATCTAAAAATTATATGAATTTGGTATTTCAGTAGTTGTTACACCCTGGTAGAATAAAGTTAACATGTAATTTGTACTGCATGGTGGAAAGTGTCAGACTGGGGTGCCTCGGGCTCATCAGAGGAGTTGATTTTAGGGTCCCACTGTGCCTCCGTGCCTCCACCACCTGTATGGTTTCCCCGCTCAGTTTGCCCCCTTCAACTTATACAGACTGCTGTGATGACATTGTCACACTCACCTGTAATCAAGATACGGCCCTGGAGCTTCGAAGTCTCCCATACCTAATTGTAGCAGTACACCAGGTGAAAAACATAAAAGGGGTAAAGATCTACGACCCCCTCCCGGAATGATAATTTTTATATAAATAAAAATATATAAAAAGCTGTAAGTATAAAACCACAAAAATAATGGTCATACATTTACCAAATAACACCGCTACACAACACCAGTATCCCAAGGCTAATATTACCAACAATTCCACTAAGACCAAATGCCGCCACATCATGACCACATATCACCACCACATATTGACTGAATAATACCACCACATATCACAAGCAGGTAGTTACTGAATAATACACCATATCATTACTAAATATAAACCATTACACTATGACGAGTAATACCACCATATAAGGCCTATATAGTGATATCAGTTATACACAGGTGCCTTGTACACATATAAGTGATTACATAAAAGTTACATCCAGGGACTCACAGGACACGTTATGTCTGATAAGTCGTTCTCTTCTCTGATCAGTTGTTCCCTTCTCTGATGAGTTATTCTCTCTCCCTTTTCTCCTCCATCAAGTCTAGACCAACATGATTTGTCACTGTGGAATTTAAAACGCAAACATCTTAGACTTCTCACTTTTCTGGCATATCCCTTGCATGTCCCACTGCTGTACAAATTACCCATTCATAGCTCCCCCAATGGTAATAATGACTCTCTTGTGCCCCAAGCAGTAAAAGTGCCCCCAAATGGCTGTGGGGCTCCTGTTTGTGTACTAAGGGCGACATGTCAGAATTGGACTTCACCATTTTTTTTATGTATATTGCACCAAAAAACTATAGTAACCCAATTCTATATATGTATGAACTGTCGTACACCAAAATTAGGTGCTGTTTGCACCAGGCATGACACATTTGAATGTGCCTAAGTTATGTGCCTAAAATATGCTATGCTATGCAAGATATACCACATGCCAGAGTTATGACAGGTACATACATTCGGGCGCACTATACACTCATTTAATGCACCTTAAAATTGGCATGGCAGCGCCTGTTTTCTGATGGTGCACTAAATTGTTATCTTCTTTTGTGTCCCTATATAGTAGCTCAGTAAACACCCAATACCGTAGGTAGGCACACCCGCAAAACAAGGTAGGAAGATAGGTTAACCCTCTTCTAGGTAGGTATATAGGCCTACTGTAGGTAGATAGACTTCATGTAGGTAGTTATAGACCCCTATAGATAAATATATAAGCTCCTGTAGGTAGCTAGGCCCCCTGTATGTATGAAAGCCCCCTGTAGATAAAGACAAAGACCCCCCTGTAGGTAAATTCATAGGTCCCCTGTAGGTAGGTATTTAGACCCCCCTTTAGGTATAGTCCCTCAAGGTAGATAGGTATATAGAGCACTTGTTAGTAGTTAGACCCCCTACAAGTATATATGCCTCCAGTAGGTATTCAGGCCTCATGTAGGTATGCACATGGTCCCTGTAGGTATACACATGTCCCCTGTAGGTATATACATATCCCCTGTAGGTATACACATTCCCTCTGTAGGTATACACATGTCCCCTGATCATCTCTCCTTGCTCTCCTGCTGAGCAGCTTGCGTTGGGAGCTTGCAACTAGCATGGAGGTGTGCTGACATCACGCTGAGATGCTACTTTAGGAGACTTACTACTTGACCTTGGAGGTCATGGCTGAGGAGTTTGGGATCCACTGGGAGGCCAATAATCTCCTGGTGGGCCCTAAGCTTTGCGGCATATTTCTAACTGTATGTTTGTCCTCAGGAACCACATTCACTTAAAGACTGCCAGAGTACGTGTCAGAAGCAGAGCCCACCAGAGTATGGTAAATACTGTATAAACTACAGGCAAAAAAAGAATTGCTGTTTTTTCCCAACTCCGTCAAAATATTAAAAGTTTCCAAATAATTTATAAGAAACCCAAGGCTGTTATTAAAAAATACAACTTGTCACATGAAAAACCTTGTAAAGCTCAGTTGACAAGAAATAACAAAAATGATTACCTCCACAGACCCCCCTTAAACCTTTTGAAGGACACAGCTCATTTGAGACTTAGACAAAGCATTTTTGTCATTTTTATTCCTGTGCTTTCAAGAGCCAAAACGCTTTTGTTTTTTTCGGCAAATGAGCCTTATATGAGGTTGTGTTTTTTGTGGGACAAATTTTATATATATTTTATGACAGTTTTTTGGGGTACTTATAAAGCATTGAGAAACTTTTTATTTTTTTAGGATGTTGGAAAAAATGCAAAATATACAGTTCTGCATAAACCCTTTTTCTATTAACACCAGCTTGGCGATCAGGTCCACTTGAGCAAAGCTGCCTATTGTTATTGGGAATCCTTTCTCTTTGATGCCTATATGCTAAAACAGTGATGCCTGAAATTGTAAAAAATGTAGAAGTATTACCACAATTTTACTTTTAGGACAGCAATGATGATATTTAAGGCGACATGTCTGAAAATTGTCATTGCTGCAGCAGTTTTTAGGTGCATTAAATCAGTGTAAAGTGCGCCAGAAAGTACGATCCTCTCAAAAATCTGGCATCAGGTATACCTTGCATAGAAAACTTAGTGGGCCACATGTATGAAATCTGTCCAGGTCTAAAACTCCCTTTATTGTCCATAGCAACCAATCAGAGCGTCCGTTTCATTTTTCCAGAGTACTACATGAAATGAAAGGGGCGCTCTGATCGGTTGTTATGGGTAACGAAGTGTGTTATAGACCTAGATAGGTTTCATACATGTGGCCCAATGTGCCTAAGAATCCGCATTGCGCCTAAATAGGCGCGTTGCGCAAATCACGGCACGCGTATTATTCGTAGTGTATGTAATGTGCCTAATGAGGCGCATTGCGCAACAGAGGTACATAAAATAAAATTACTAGTGTATGTAATGTGCCTCAATAGGCGCATTGCGTTATGGAGGCGCACAGCATATCATTTTTAGGCGCATTACAATGAGTCGTGCCTGGTGTATAATGCGACTAGTTTTGGTGTGCGACAGTTCATTTACATCGAGAATATGTCGTCAAAAGTGTCGCAAAATAGAACTTTTGCCTATTGGGACATGTCGTCTTTAGTGTTTATCATTCATCTGTCTATAACGTTTTGTCTTTGTAATATGCTGCCACCTATTTTTTGCCTATTATTTTTAACTATACTAACCTAAGGAATTTATACATGGGACTATGTACAATTGCTTACTGAGTCAGTCATTTGAAACTGTGGCAGAGACCTCTGTCAGCTATGATTGTCCATGACTAAAGCATAAACGATTATGTCTGTATGCCTGTAGGAGGTGTGTGCACAGGATTTTGACAAGCCTCCAGGCAAAATCAATTGTAATAAGTAATCAGAGGTGAGCTGTTGTCTGTCAGTCAGAAGTAACCCCATACTTGTGGGAGGAAGAGTGTCCCTGTGGGAAGCTGAGCTGTCACGTTAAAAAAGTATCATGCACTCTAAAAATAAGATTTTGTAACAGAACTATTGCATAATAAAGCTTTAGGCTGCACACGAGAAAGTGGGAGGTTATTCTTTATTGCTAAACTTTCCTTGCATTCCTCTGCACATACAGACCATGTTACAGAGTATGTTACAGAAACAATTATTCTCTTTAATACCTAAGTATATGACTTTCTTTTTGATTGTTTAAAATATGACATTGACAAATATTTTTTCCAAAATATCATTTGTCACATCTATGGTCCCTAATTTGCTGTACATGCATCCAAAGTCTCATTTCAATCAGTGATACGCTGTGTAATATTTGGTGCAGGGCCTGAGGAGGTGGAACATGACACAGTGACTATCTATTTCTCATTTATGGCCTGCTTAGGACCTGCACTAAGCATAACATTATGAATACATGTAGCATTTAGCATGGGTGTTCCTTGAAAGCACATAAACAGCTAAATACAAAACAAACATAAAATTTGTTCTATGGAAATCTGGGATCTTTAGTTAGTTTATATGCCTGGTATAAGTAGACAATGGGTAAATGGTTGAATCTTTACTATCAATAAAGTCCTATAATGACCTACAGTTAAAAGTTCAGATAAAAACCATTACCAAAGACCGTATAACAAAACAAAATTGCTCAACCTACAATTAACAGTAAAATCACATTAGTATGACCATCCAGAGTAAACGCCATGCGCAGTATGTAGAGCAACTAGATGAGCTGGGAGTGGCTAAACAAGGTCTTGTTCTGTTGTCACAGGTATATGGAGCCATGCTGACTGCAGTGCATCCCACAGCTGCTGGAGGATGCATGGGAGGGGATATATGGAGCAAACATGAAGATCAAGGTTTGCTGAATGGGATTCAAGTCTGGGGAATTAAGTGCCAGGGTTGTACTTGGAAATCTTAATCATGCTCTTCTAACAAATGTCAGACATTTCTAGCTGTGAGAGACATTGCATTTTCTTGCTGGAAGATCACATTCATGACAAGGAAGACAGTTAGCATGTGTGGGTGTACGTGATCTGAAAGGATGGATTTATACTCAAATTGGTTGGCAGTGCCTTCCATATGAATGAGTGGCCCAGAGAATTCCACAAAAACATTCCCCATACCATTATGCTTCTAACTTCTGTTATTCTAGCAAGGGTTGTATTGTATTTTATCTCTTCTGTTTTTCACCTGACATGCCAACATCCATCCGTTTGATAAAGCAGTGATCATGACTCATCATAGAAGACATCCCTGATTCATTTTGGCAGTGAACTGCTCAACTGTAACATGTCATGTAACACCAGTGCAACAGCAGGCGAGCAGTTCGTAAACTGCGCAGTTTCAGAAAAAAATGCCACCTTTGGATTTAAAGTTCATAATCATCTCGTTATGCAACACTGATAATTTGCTTCTTTTATTCATGACTGTGAGGGATACTATATATATGCAGACAGCCTATTGCACACCTAAAAATCCACCAAGCCAGCTCACGACAGTTGACTTCCCTCATGATCTGCATGTTGCCAATGCTGAAAGTAGGACGATCTCATAATAATGTGAACACTATCATTGTGACTACTGAAGTGCATGAAAAATAAATACTGCATGAAGTTGTCATACAAACTTTACACACATATGATGCAAAAATTAAATTACCCAGTGTCAATGTTAGGGGGAAAGAAAAGGCACAGGTGCACACTGAAAGGGGCATGGAATTAGATTCCACTACCAACACCACTCATATCAAGGAACCACAAAGAGGACGGGATACTAGGACACAATCAGTCTCAGACACTCACAAAAGCCTCACTTCTTCCTGTGCGATGTGGGTGTGAGCAGGATAAGCTACTCCACCACAGCTTAATCTTATACAAAAAAAGATCCTTACAACCCCATTAATATTCAGCCTCAGTGAGGTGCAATCTCGACATTACAGGTACCATGCACCAGCCACCACTTATACTCTACAGAGATTTTTAGGTTCTTTAGGGCAACATCGCAAAACTCTTAAAGTTTTAGGTTTTAATATACAGTTGCAGTGATTAGCTACAAAACACATATATAAAAGCATGCAGCAACAGTACATAAATAAAAGTGATAAATAGAGATGAACAGACATCTACAGTACTGATTAGTGGCATCTTTTGGGTTCTGGATCTTGTTTGTCTTACCCCAAGTGAGTGCCCTCAGCCTATTAAAGTCACTAAGAGGACGTCTATTAACATACAGAGAACACTAAAAATGACATTATTATAACTTGTTTCATAACTCCTTCTAAGGGTATGTTCACACGGCATATTGCGGCGCTGATCAGCGTGTAATTCCAAAGCACGGCGGGGCTGGCCAGGTTCCAGTCCCATAGACATGCATTGTCAGCTGCGCGTATTTGCCACTAACAATTCACAGGTCAGTTCACCCCCTGCGCATACAATATGATTGTATTGTATGCGCGGGGGGACGACGCGTTATCCATAGCTCTCAGAGAGCTATGGATTATCATAATTGCGGCGAGCATTTCTCCGCGTATTAAGCATAATACGCGGCGAAATGCGCGCTGAAATACGCAGCAAAATAAGCCGTGTGAACATACCTTCGGCTATGTTCACATGGCATAATTGCAGCGCGCATTTCCCACGTATTTGCACTTTATACACAGCGAGATGCATGGCACAATTACGGCAATCCATAGTTCTCATAGAGAACTATGGATTATGCCTCGTCCCCCCGTGCGTACAATACAACCGTATTGTACACGCGGAGAGATAAGTGACATGTTAATTATTTGCGGCGCTTACGTGCCACGAGTAATGCATCTCAATGGGATCGGCGGGTTGCCAGCCCCCCCCATGCTTCGGGAGTACGCGCTGATCAGTGCGACTCCCAAAGCACCCGACGTACTGTACGTGCCGCAATTACGCCTTAGGCCGTGTTCTCACACGCGCTTTATTCCCGCCGGATTTGTGCGCCTTTTTGCGCGCAAAAATCCGCCGTGATTAGGGGGGGGGCGGGGGGCGGGGCCGGAGCGCGGCGGGGGCGCCGCTCCCGGCCCCATAGACAATGCATTGTTTTATGGCGCGTCCGCGCCGTAAATAATGTGCATGTCACTTTCTCCCCCCGCGGCGGATTTGCCGAGCGGGGGAAGAGCGACGGAATCCACTGTTCTCTATGAGAGCAGTGGATTACAGTAATGACTCCGACGGATTGGCGCCGTATTGAAGCGCAAATCCGGCGCGGAATACGGCGCCAATCCGTCGGCAAATAAGCCGTGTGAACGGGGCCTTAGAGTTTCCTAGCCAGAAATTAAGAGTGCCAAGTTCCCAAGTATAAATTCACTAACCTAAGCATTCATAATATGAATATAAACTGGACAAAAATTCAGTTCTGTGTTTTCCTAAGTTCAAAAAGGTTGGTGTTTGATACAGGAGAAGTGGCCGAGTTCCTTATCATAATTTTATGAGTGAGTTATGGAAAATATGGATTTTGACCAAGATGTCTTAGATGTATATATTTTTTTCCCTTATGCACAGTACATGTGTTCAGTTTCCTTGTGCCTTGCAGTCAGTAAGTCTACTTCTTCCCATTAGTCTCCCACCATTAATTGTTATGACATCTGTGTTAATTAAGTTTACTACCACAAGAATTTATTTGCACAAGCTGAAATACCCACTTACACGTGTCCATGAGACTGAATATACATTTATAGAAAACATAAAACAAATATGACATGTAACACAGGTTTTAGAAGCAATTCAAAATGAGTCTTTAGGAATCCATTTCCATTACATATTAGAAATTAACATATTATAACAATGCCCTTCTGGACAATAATAAAATTGGTAAATGGAAGGCACATGTATTAATGAATAGAGCAAACATCCAGATAAGGTTCCCTATTAAAGAGCACCTGTGTCCATTCCTGATATGTCTATTTTAATAAATACTACTATTCCCATGAAATAATTCTGGAGCATCTTTCCATAGATCTCAATATTGTGATGTTGCCGTGTCATTCATCCTAAAAATGTATTATCAACTGGAGGTTAGAATTTGGGGGCTGTCCCTGCACAGTCTGACATTGTCAATCAAAGTTGACAGAGTCAATGGGGCAGATTTATCAAAGCAGTTGCGCCAGAATTCTGGCTCCATTTGCACCAGAAACCAGCTTTTCGCCACATTTACTATGTGTTTTAGACAGTTTCAGACGCTTCTGCGCCTCGTCCGACACAAGGGGTGTGGACCCGCAAATGGGGCGTGGTTATGTGGGAAAGGGGCGTGGCTTAAATGCAACAAAAAAAAGCGCCCAGATTTTGTCTAAGTTTCTGGTGTGAAAGTAAGCCAACTTAATTGTGGTACAAACTTAGACTAGACAGTTGTAACCTGCGCCAGATTTATCAACGCTATGATAAATGTGGCGCATTATAAAACTATCTAGTCTAACTTTACATTGTCTAAAAGTAAGACACTTTTGATAAATCTGCCCCAGTGTGTGCAGGGACACACCCCTTTCAAAACTGCACTGGTAACACCCATCTGATACAGTGATGCATATCTAGCAGGATTAACAGGGAAACAACCCAACACAGTTATAAGAGAAGATGTTCCTGAATTGTTATCTCAAAGGGAACACAGGCATTACTAAAATGGAGATGTAAGGAGTTTTTAGATGTTAAGTAATTTATGGTTCTTTAGATGCATAAAGCAGTTAAATTCCAGTTTAATATCATGCATGGACAGAAATAGAGCCCAGAATCTTAGAACTCATTAAAACCTATTCCAGCTGGAGAGAGCACATTATGCTGTTCTCAGTATCTTGGGGATTTTTTAACTACGTAGCATAGCAAGCATTGTTTATACACTGTATTTTTTACATTGCTTCTCTTATTATACTCCACCTTCTATTCCTAATTTATTTATATATTTAAGAATTAGTGCTCCATGATCTTTATTGAGTTTCTTATGTACAAATTGTAACGGCCGATGTAGTGGATCCGCTGGACCACCGCAAGTGATGGTATAGGCCACGCCAAGGAGCGGAGTCTAAGTAGGACCCGGTTTTCACCATAGCCTGCCACAAAGTGGGATGGACTTGCTGCTGTGGGAGAACTTCCAGGTCGCTACCCCTGACGTGACTTGCCTGCGGTGGCGACGAGGTGCACGAGGTACCAAAACGCAATCCGAGAATTGTAGTCGGGGACAGGCAGGCAGGTCAGGCCAGGCAGCGAAGGTTCATAGTCGAGAAACATAGACAGGAGTCGGAGAACAGAGCAAGGCAGTAGCTCACAGGAACGCTTTCTCTAGGGCTCGGAAGCAACAAAGATCCAGCAGGGAAGTGACGTGAACCTGACCCACATATAGGGTCAGCGCCAGGCAATATTCAATTACCGGTGCGCTGGCCCTTTAAATTTACAAGCACGAGCGTGTGCGCCCCCTAGGGGTCTGCCACGCGCGCTCTGGCCGGCAGAGGGAGAAGACAGAGCAGGAGCGCGGTCGGGTAAGTTAACTGAGTGAGTGCGCCCACAGCCAGCGGCGGCACCCGTCCCGAGCAGGGACCCGGAGGAGGGAGCATGGGTGCGCCCGCGGCTCGGGCAGCGGCGCCGCTCGTGACACAAATACACTGCTTTTATTTTCTATTTGTAGCCTTCTTTTTAGACCCTATCTTGAGCAAATACAAAAAAGAGCTCATCCATAGATGCCACCCCCCATTCCAGTTGTGAGCTTGATATTTAGGTCAGTACCTGCAACTTATTATTTACCTGCTTCATAATTTTCTCGGATCTTACTCTTTGGCTGCTTTTTAGCTTCAAGTGAATGTATCATTAGAAAGTGACCTATTGTTTAAATAATGATTTAATGTTACACATATTTTTAAAGAATTTTTGGTGATTTTTTTTTCCAATTCCCCACATTGTTATCTATATTTTGAAAAAAATCTTGTTCTCTCTGCAGTTTTCACTCTGACCATTGATTCTAATAATAAACTTACACTTCCTATTCTGCGGAGATCACTTCTTAGCAGTCTGTTCATTACCATCACAGGCAGGATTACAATGAAAGATTACATCTACACATAGATAACACAGGTTAAAATAGCTAGACACAACTTACCTCCTCCCCTTCCCTGAACAATGACTTCTGCACAGGTCACAGAGCATGCCTACAAAACTCTCCTATAGAAGTCAATGAGTCAGCTTGTGTTCACAGGAGCCTATGTCCATGTAGCTGCAGTAAAAAATCTCTCTAAATTACATTAAAAGCAAACAAAATGGCTGCCCCTATAGTCATATACAGATAATAGAATTACAAAATTTTTAATTTTTCCAAAAATAATAAAATTTAAAATATGTACGGATTATTGGTTTTAAGGGAGGTACTGTCGGGTAAGCTGTGCTCAGACTGCGACAGGCTGCACAGCTGATGTGCGCCCTCCCTCCTGTTTTACACTTGCTGCTGACAGCCTTGGGGGAGGGGGACAGCGCCCACCACTCCTGACAGGGGGGGAGTTGCCCCCAGCCAATGGGAGGAACCCGGAGGCCGCCCCAACAGCGCGGGGAGTTCCCGGGAAACCCCCATTTAAACCCCTAAAGGCGGGGGTGCTGCGCCTTGATATTCCGACCTTTTTTATTTTTTTTTGTGTTTTCCCTTATCCTATCCCTGCCCCTGGCCGTTCCCCTACCCCGTTTGTCCCCTGATTTTGTACCTCCCCCTTTTTTGTTCGGGGCTTATTTACGTTTACCCCTCGGGTTCTGATTTTGTGGCTTTGGCGTTCCTATTTGATATTGACCCACTGTTGACTATTCACTCCCTAAGTTCCAGCATTTTTAGCAGAGCAGGGACTGCCCCCCAGTTCCCCGTTCTCCCGCCTAGGCATGTCAAGAAGGCGGGACAGTGGGCTGGGTTCCATTAGGGCTCACTGCCCCTCCTTGACGTGCATTATCAAACAGGGCCGAAACCGTTACTGCTCTACCCCACAGGACCCCTTGACAGCTCGGGTAAGCAATCAGGGAACCCAGAAGCCCAGGTTCTGGCGCTGAGGGTAAAAACAACAAGGGCTCCCCCCAAGTCAGGGGTCCCTGCATTCCCTTTCCCCCTCCGTGGAACCCCCTTTTCCATTTTCCTGACAGGTTGCGGGGAAAACAGAGGGCCTTTGTGGCATTTAAGAGGGTTTGCCTGTTTTTTAGGTCCGCCCATTTACCTCGGGGAAAAGAGAACAAAGGGTGGGAAAATTTTAGCCTTCTGCGGGGTCCCCCCCAGGGTGGGCATTTTCATTACCGCGACTCACCTAACTTCTTCTGGGGACAAGTTCATTCCCGCTTTGGGGGGAATTTTTTAATGACTCAAAAAGGGGCTGGGGTTGAGGCTCAGCTGACCCCTTTGGGGCATGGTAAAAGATGGGGAGGATTTTTTGCTCCAATTTCGTTCTGGTGCGTTCCGTCTGGGTGGAACGCACAGCTCTCAGATCCCAGTTTAAGGGGGGGTTTAGCTGACATGTGAAGGTTTTTATGGTGGCTTCCCCCTTAACCCCCCGGTACTTTAGATGACCCTTTGGCACAGCTTTTAGGGAAAGGCAAGAAAAGGTTCCCCCCCCCGGGTGGTCCCCCCCAGGGTCACCTCTAAACCCTTTGTTCCGACGAAAACCCCAGAGGGCCCATGCAAGTAGGGGCTTTTTCTGTCACTCGGCAGTGGCCGTAGGGCTATCGTGATCAGGGGTTGTGCTTCACTGTGGAGAAATGGCACAGAATTGGGAATGCCCAAAAGGAAGACCAGGTCGGAAAAAATCCCCAAACCCCAGGTGGTACAGGGGGATCACCTGGGGAGCGGGGTTTTCCTATTGTATCTAATAAATTTTGCTACCCGTTTAAAATTCATTTTCTTTTCGCTGTCCGGTTCTGGGAGTGCGTTTGTGGGATTCGGATCCTTCAATTTTGTTTGATGCGTCTTTCGCCAAACGTCTGGGCCAATTTGTAACCGTTATCTGACTCGCTGCGGGCTTGGCTTTGACCCACTCCACTAGCTCGGGGGGCAAACCAATATTTTACCCCCGAGTGGAGTGGGGTCGGACCTACATATTGGAAAGTGTATTTTATTCATCATGGGGGCTGCCCGCTGATGTGGTTTGGGGCTGCCCGGGTTCAGAAACATAATCCATGTTTTGACGGGAATTAGGAAATTAGTCAGGTGGGGACAACGGTTGTTGACAGAGGGGTTCTTTCCATGTGGGCAATATGTGGAGGTAATGTTCTTCTGGAACGGTGGGCCCGTTGGGGCCCTTTTGCGGCCCTTTTTGGGTCGAGCTGGGGCAAAGGGTTTCCCCAGAACTCGTCCTTTTGGTGAAAACATGCCCCACCTTACTGAACGTCCGATGGGGGTTCAGGAGGGGGTTTAACCGGGACTTATCGGCAAAAATTCCTCTTTTCTCTGATACATAATTTGCCCCTCGTGACTTCGTAAGGGTTTATTCACCCTGTGACTCCGCCCTCTGGGCCCCCTTTCCAGTTCGCATAGGGGGGATTTAGAACCCAGACCAGGGAAGGGTCCGGGCCCCCCTAAAAGGGGGGGTTTTACGGTTTCAGGGTTTCACGCCGCGGCCCCCTGTTTGGGGGACTCGCAGCGTGCCCGTGTTGGTTGTGCCCAGCTGCTGTGCAAATTTCCTGGGTCCCTGGCCTGGTCTCTCATGTGTTTCCCTCCCCCCTGGAATCCTGTGTGCACACGTTCCCCTGGGGCACGCGGTGGCATGATCATATTTAAAGACACGTTTTCCCTGTTCCTTAAGTGCCCCCTGACCTCTGGCAAATTTATAAAACGAACTTCCTCCCTGTCTTCTAGGTCTTCTTGTTTTTACCCGCACAAGAGCTTGACCCTTGGGCTGTGTTCTGTGCTTCCCATTCAGCCAACGTTTATCGGTACCTGTTTTTACCCCTGCCGCTGTACCTGTTGAAACCCCTTTGCTGCCCCTGGCACCTTTTCTAATCTGTTCCATCCTGGACTGTGCTTTACGTTTGGGGGACTATACCGGGGACTGTCCCCCGTTTACGGCTCAAATGCGGGCCCCGGGACCCCCGCCCCAGCGCCAGCTAACAGGACCTGCCTTCGGTACCCACTCCCTTGCCCCTGCATCTGTGCCGGGCGGGGGCCCCCTGGGACCCACACCGGAAATCTGGGGTCGGCGCTTCGGCATAGTCCACCCCGGCGCCGCACCGTTACAGTTAAAAACTGCCCAAAAAAAATGGACCCCCGCCGGATGACCTGCCTGAACTAGAAAACCCTTTGTGAACCGTCAGGGCGTTCATCGGGAGCAGTTATTTAAAAGCTGCAGACGTCCCACCCGTCTAGATAAATGGTCTGCTTTGGGCCCTAAACTGCTCCCCTCTGCTGTGGTTCCGCCTCCTGTTGTCTGACCGTCCCCCCGCCCCTGCCTCTGCCACCCCGTTTTTCCCGGGATCCCATCCCGTCGCGGCTCCTCAATCGGCACAATCCACTTTGGGCCCCTGGCTCACCACCCCCATCTGACCGTGCCAAGGTGGCTTTCATCATCACCTTTTTCCGGTGAAGCCTTGGGCCGGGGTCTCACCTCTGTGGGGGAAAGGAGATCCGCTGACGGGGCCCCAGGGTTCCTGAATCCCTTCCGGGAAGCCCTTTAGTACCGGGGCGCAAACAATTGCTGCTTATCTCTGCTGGTTCCGTCAAGGCGACTCCACCGGGGGCCCAGTTTCCCCACCCCATTTCCGTACCCCTGGCCTCCCCGGTTTCCCCTGGAAAAACGGGCCCTGTTGCTGCCTTCGGGGGGGGCCTCGAGGACGATTAAGGACGAGTTGGCGGGTCGTGCCACCCCCCAAATTGGCGACCTCATCGTTTTTGGTACCGGTTTCGAACCCTTTTTTGTGAGAGGGATTTGAGCTACCCAGCAGCCAGCGTCCACCCGGCCTCGCAAGCCCCCGCTCTGTACCAAAAAACCACGAGCCCACCTCGCCTGACCCGGCTTTTTCCAAGATGAGCCTAGGGGGTAAACCCCCCTCATCTCACCACAGAGGAACGCGCCCTTTTGGCAGTTTAAACCTTTTCCCTGTACTGCGTTGGTCCCCCGTCATTTCCTGAAGAACTGCCCGTCCACCCAGGGCCCCGGAAACCTCAGCACCATGGGGTTGTGGGTGAGTTACCCTGAATAATGGTGTGCCTGCTCCCCGTTTGACCCCTCCCGTACCCAGTTTTTATCTGGTGTGGTTGAAGTGCCTGCTCTTTGGACTCGGGTCTTCCGAGAACTTTATCCATCCGTCCCTACTGGAGAATTTTTGCCTGCCTGTTTCCCGTTGGAAAAACCACAGTTTTTCATCCCTTAAAGGGGGGAAACCTGAAGGAGCCCGTCCGTTCTGAACCCCTGTGTCCTCAAATTGGAGGTTTCCACCCAAAAGGAATCTCCCTTTTTAGTCCCGCCAAGTTCTTTCTTCCAGTCTTGCTCGGGCTTCCCGGTTTCCCGCTTCACAGTCCATCCCTGGTTGGCGAACCCGGGGGAAGTCGTCCAATGGGGCAAGCTTGCCACTCCGCTGCCTCAAGCCCGCCATCTGGAGCAGCCCTCCCCAAACCCCTTTCTCGTCCCTTTGGTTGCTGTGCGTGGAAGAAATTTGTGCAGAAGAACCTTTGGTCGAAAGAACCCGGGCTCCCCCAACCCCCCTCCCCTGCCTATGTTTCCCGCTTTCCCCCAGGTCCAAAAAAATTACCCGGGACTTCTGGGGACCCTCCCTGGACAGTTCCCGGGGTCCGAGGGGAGGTGGTTTCCTTAGCCCCTTTTGTGGGTACCCGGCTAGCCCCAGGGGAGGGCTTAAGGGGGGGAATGTCCGGTTCACGCCCCGGTCCCTGCTAGGGGCCGCACGTGCCCCTGTGGGGTTTTGCCCATCTGTGTTTTCGACATCCTTGGTTCCCTGGCTCTGTCCTACCTTGCTTCCTCCAGCTCCTGGGATCCTGTGTGACAGTCTCCTTAGGGGCACGCGGGGCGGCATGCATCATTTAAAAACCCGTGTTCTGTTCCGTAAGTGACCCCTGCCTCTGGCTATATAACGAACTTCCTCCTGTCTTCTAGGCGTTCGTTGTTGTTACCCCGCAAAGAGCTTGACCCTTGGCTGTGTTCTGCTCTGTCTCCATCAGCCCCTCTTTTTGGTACCTGTGTACAAACCGCGCTGTCCCGTCTGCTACCCTGCTGTTCCGGCACCTTTTTTAATCGTTACCTCCTAGGACTGTGCTTTAGTTCTGGCTAACTGGGGCTGTCACCCGTTTACGGCTAACCTGCGGTGCCCGGACTCCGCCCACTAACAGGACCGCACTTGGTACCCCTGCCCCCACCTCCACTGTGCCTGCGGGGGGCCCCGAGGTCCACACTGGTTTTCTGCGGGGCGGGGCCCTTTGGCAAACGTCCATCGGCGCCGCACCCTTACAGTCAGGTAAACTGTCTAGACTGCAACAGGCTGCAACAGCGATGTGTGCTCCCCCTGATACACTTTTTCTAGACAGCTCTGTGGTGACAGCGCCCACCCCTCCTGACAGGAGGCGAGTTCACCAGCCAATGGGAGACCCGGAGGCCGCTCCAATCGTGCAGGGGGGGTATCCCGGGAAACCCCCTTAAATCCCTGAAAGGGTGGGGGCTGCCCCTGTGATATTCCTGGCTACCTTGTAATTTGTTTTTGTGTTTGCTTATCCGTGTACCAGACCTCGGCCTGTTCCCCTGACCCTGGCTTGTCTCCTGATTTTGTACCTCGCTCCCGTTTATCCCTCTGGTTCTGATTTGTGGCTTGGCGTTCCTATTTGATATTGACCCGGACTGTCTGACTATTCTACTTCCTCACCTCCCCAGCACTTTAGCAGAGCAGGGACTGTCGCCCAGTTGCCGTCTGCCACCTAGGGCAGCACGTCAAGTAGGCAGGGACAGTGGGCTGGGTTCCAGTTAGGGCTCACTGCACCTCCCTTGACGTGACAGGTACAAAATATTGTTTATATTTTCTATTTAGAACATTTCAGCCACCATACTTACATGAAGTTAGAGGTGGTATTTTAAAAACCATTATTGTTTCATTATTGGTGCAGGTGCTGCTCTCTCCTACCTTCTCACTGCAGCTCTGCCTCCTTAAATTGGCTGCCATGTATAAACATAAGCCACTATCACAAGCTCAGCAGGAAATCCGTGTATGGAAAAGTGTTTGCAAAACCAGAATGATTCTAACATATACCATACTTTCAATTCAGAAATATTATCAGATAATTGTCCCACATTCAATATAGATATCTCTGCTCTTCGTGTTATCTCTTATTATATTAAAGCAAAAACTATTGAAAAGCATTAAAAAAGCATTTAAAAAGTTGAGATAACCTGTTTTGTGATATTGTAGTGTGTTATCTGTCAAGTTTAGCCTTGCTACATGTGTAAAGTGAAGAAATTTCAATGATCCCCCGGTTCTCGTCACAAAATGATCCTCGGAGAAAAAAGCAAACAGAAGGCACAATGCGCGTAACTTTTAAAACAACAGAGCTATTTGCTGTATATAGAGCGGAGCTCACCCTATTGAGCTGCACAAATGGTACAGCTCACATACACGTATGGAAGAATAATCCCACGGCTCTTTCCACAACCTGCATCAGCCAGCCGAAGGTCCTCTGTTCACGCAGTCACTCCGGACTCCGGTCAAATGTTCACAAACAGGGGAAATCAAATGCAAAAGTTAGCAAGAGAATTTAAAGAGGTCCCTTAGCGCTCAGCAGGACCTCTTTGAATTCTCTTGCTAACTTTTGCATTTGATTTCCCCTGTTTATGTGTATAGTGAAGGAAATATGCCTTAGTAAGAAGGGTTCCTCAAGAATCACTTTCATTGCTTCTACAGTACTGGCCCACTACACCTTTTTACTTTTCACCAGTATTTTTTCACATAATTTAAGCTCACATTGTTAATATATTTGAAACATTTTAGAAATCAGACACATCAAGTTTTTTAACTTTTAAAAAGAGTCTAGTAGCAAAATGTATGTGCCTATTGGTATCTTATTGTACTGTGTTATCTAATCTTAGTATATTCTTAGCTCATGGGAAAAGAGTTGAATGTAATGTTCCTCATCATAACAGATTCACTGGGCCTTGCAATGTGAAAGGGGTTAATAAAGATCTGACTTACTGAGCCTTGCAATGTGAAAGTGTTTATTAAAGCCATGTCAGTTAGTTCATCTGCAGACATCTTTTAGGGGTACTCCCCCTATCAAGTGTTGTGTAGAACACTGACTGGATTGCCTCTCACCTAGCCAAGTGTTTTACTCTGCACTGATGAAGGGCAACACCCCAAAGAATCTGTCTGTTGAAGCTGGCATGGCTTTAATAATCACTTTCACATTGAAGGCTCAGTGTGTCACATCAAGGGAGGTGCAGTGAGCCCTAACTGGAACCCAGCCCACTGTTCCTGCCTACTTGACGTGCTGCCCTAGGCGGCAGATGGCAACTGGGCGACAGTCCCTGCGCTGCTAAAGTGCTGGGGCCGTGAAGCAAGAATAGTCAAACAGTCCGGGTCAACATCAAATAGGAACGCCAAAGCCACAAATCAGAACCAGAGGAATAAACGTAAACAAGCCGAGGTCAAAAGCCAAACGGAAACAAAGCACCAATCAGGAGACAAGCCGGAGTCAGGAGAACAAGCCGAGGTCAGGTATACTGGTTAGCAAAACAACAAAACAAAGAACAAGAAACACAAGGTAGCCAGGAATATCACAGGCGCAGCAGTCAGCTTTCAGGGAGTTTAAAAGGGATTCCTGGATACTGCCCCTGCAGCTGATTGGAGCGGCCACCGGGTCCTCCCATTGGCTTGTGCACTCGCCCCCTGTCAGGAGTGGCTGGGCGTCTGTCACTCACAGAGCTGTCAGCAGCAAGTGTATCAGGGAGGGAGCGCACATCAGCTGTTGCAGCCTGTCTGCAGTCTGAGCACAGCTTAGCCCTGACACAGTGAATCTATTTTGACTTGAAGAATGCTACATCCAATATAGGGCACTGCAGAATCCCAATTCTTTTCCCACAAGCCTTTTAGAACATATTTAAATTTTAGTGGTGCGTTCAAAACAATCAAGTTTCAACAGTCTCTAATGAGAAACCTTTCCCTTTATTAGTAGCATCTAATCTTAGATCTCAACAAAAGCCATTGTAAAGAATTAAATAATGTGAAATAACTTGTTAAGGCACAATATCATAGTGTGTTACTAATCAAGTCGGGGGCATTGCTAGACCATTTTATTTGGGGCTTGTGCCCCGGATAAAGCCACGCGGGATCCTTACCTGGCCTGAACAGGATATCTGCTCTACTGGGCAGATTACTAGTGGGCCCTGCACACAGGCGAGTCTTCTCCACTCTATGCGTGTCGTCGAGATACACAGTTGTAAATTCCTCACCGTCAACTCTGGGTGCACAACGATGGCCAAATGATGTTTTTTCATCATGGCACCAGCGCTGCTGCTTAATCTAGGCCACAGATCCTAAGGTACTCTGTAATGTACTCTACCTCAGGCTTTGATGCATAGGAGTTGACGAACGCACCATCCCAGCGCATGCCCAGCGTCATGCCACCTATGTTGGATGCAAGATGTGAGAAGAATGCATTAATTCTTCTTAGTAGGGGCACCCATGTACCCACCTACCTATTAGGGAGAACCAATATACCCACCTACCTACTGGGGCACCTATATAACCATCTATATACTTGTGGCACCTATATACCCACATATCTACTGAGGGCACCTATGTGGGTAAATACCTACTGGGAGCACATATATATATTCACCTGCATACCTACCTAATAGGGGAATATATATTCCTAACTACCAAATAGGGCCACCTATACACCTACCTAACTATTGGGGGCATATATCTGTCTACTTAGGGGACCTATATATCAACCTACCTACTGGGGGAACCGTTTTACCTACCTACTTAACTACCAACTGGAGACACTTACCTACCTACTGGCCAACCTATAAACCTAATTAATAAGAGCATCCATATACCTTTCTATCAATTGGGAGTACCAATATACCTACCTATCTACTGGGGGAACCTACATATCTACCTATCTACCGAACTACCTACTAATTCAAACTATATAGCAACCTGCCTGCTGTGAGCCTGTATCTGTGTTTAGAGAGGACTTATATACCTACCTACTTACTGAAGGCTCATATATCTACTAAGGGAACCTGTATGAATACCAACCTATTGAGGGGACCTATATACTTACCTGACTACTGAGGTAACACTATATACCTACCTACCTATCTACAAAGGAAGCTATATACCTGTCTACCTATTGATGGGCTCTATATACCTACCTATCTATTGAGGGGAACTATATATCTATCTACCTACTGTGGTGACTATATGCCTACCTACTTGGAGTGCTTATATACCTACCTATTGAGGACAGCTATATATCCACCTACCTACTGGGGTGGCTACATACCAATCTACCATCTGAGAGGGTTTTAATACCTATCTATTGGAGAGTCCTATATACAGTATCTACCTGTATACTGTGGGAATCCTATATACCTACTTTATAGGTGACCAATATACCTACCTACCTAATTATTGGGAGGCTTATATATCTACCTACCAAACTGCGGGCTGCAGTGCCACTCGTGACAGTACCCCCTCGCCCTTTGGCCTCCCCCTATTATGGGCCTGAAGTAATTTCTGAAGTAACCAACGGTCCATAATGTAGTAATCTGTCTCCCACGATCATTGCTCTGGCCCAAACCCCTTCCAGACTATCATGAAGTGACGCTTCGCCCTGATCGTCTTCATTGCCAAAATTACATTAATGGCTAAGACAACAGAGGAATCAGACTCAAGGCCTAAGAGAGCCAGCGCATTCACGTCCTAAGGAGCGGGGCCGCGTGCACCGGTTGGCCAGACAGACGCGAGGAAGCAGGAGCAGGTAAGTGGATGCACCCGAGGGAGCGAGTGCACATCTGCGGCCCGCCTCTTGAACTGCGGGCTGCGGTGCCACTTGTGACACAGTGAAGGGAATAATTATTTGATCCCTGGCTAATTTTGTAAATTTGTCCACTGACAATTTTAAGGGTAGGTTAATTTTAACATTGAGAGATAGAATATCCAAAATAAAATCCAGAAAATCCCATTATATAAATTATATAAATGTATTTGCATTTTGCAGTGAGAAATAAGTATTTGATCCCTCTGGCAAACAAGACTTAATACTTGGTGGCAAAACCTTTGTTGGTAAGCACAGCAGTCAGACATTTTTTGTAGTTGATGATGAAGTTTGCACACATGTCAGGACGAATTTTGGTTCACTCCTCTTTGCAGATCATCTCTAAATCATTAAGATTTTGAAGCTGTTGCGTTGCAACTCCCTCCATAAGTTTTCTATGGGATTATGGTCTGAAGACTGGCTAAGCCACTCCATGACCCTAATGTGCTTCTTTTTGAGCCATTGCTTTGTTGTCTTGGCTGTATGTTTTGGGTCATTGTCTTGCTGAAAGACCCAGCTCTGACCCATTTTTAATGTCCTGGCGGACGGAAGAAGGTTGTCACTCAGAATTTTGCGGTAGATGGCTCCATCCATTTTCCCATAGATGTGTGAAGTAGTCCTGTGACCTTAGCAGCTGTGACCTTAGCAGAGAAACACGCCCAAAACATAATGTTTCCCCCTCCATGCCTGACAGTGGGGACGGTATTCTTTGGGTCATAGGCAGCATTTCTCTTCCTCCAAACACTGTGAGTTAAGTTAATGCCAAGAGCTCAATTTGTGTCTCATCTGACCGCAGCCCCTTCTCCCAGTCACTCACAGAATCATTCAGGTGTTCACTGGCAAAACTTCAGACGGACCTGAACATGTGCCTTCTTGAACAGGAGGAACTTGCGGACGCTGTGTAGTTTTAGGCTGATCTTTCGCCTTCCTTATGATCAAGGATACCCCATGAGGTGAGATTTTGCATGGTGCCCCAGATCGATGTTGATTGACAGTCATTTTGTATTTCTTCCATTTTCTTACTATTGCACCAACAGTTGTCTCCTTTTCACCCAGCGTCTTACTTATGGTTTTGTAACCTATTCCAGCTTTGTGCAGGTCTATGATCTTGTCCCTGACATCCTTAGAAAGCTCTTTGGTCTTGCCCATGTTGTAGAGATTAAAGTCTGACTCCTGTGGACAGGAGTCTTTTATAAAGGTGACTATTTAAGACCGCTGTCTTTAATGCAAGTAATGAGTTGATTAAGAGTGTCTAACTGGTCTCTAGGAGCCAGAACTCTTAGTGGTTGGTAGGGGATTAAATACTTATTTCTCTCAGCAAAATGCAAATAAATTTATATAATTTATACAATGTGATTTTCTGGATTTTTTTTTTTTTTATATTCTATCTCTCAATGTTAAAATTAACCTACCCTTAAAATTATAGACTGCCCATGTCTTTGTCAGTGGGCAAACTTACACAATCAGCAAGGGGTCAAATAATTATTTCCTTCACTGTAATACTTGGAAGGAGCGTAGGGAAAAAAAAACAAAGAGTCAAAAAGTAATAGCCAGATATTAGGAAGGGGTTAACTTAGAATTGCTCATTTTAGTTGGGTTAATAATGATCTGATGATTCTGATAACAGAGGAAGGAAGTCGTAAGATACTCAAACTCCATGTGCTTTTCCTGCTGCATTTAATACGAATATTTATTCTGTTGACGGACTTACAGGTCAGTGGTGAGAAACTGTTGCTATGTAACCTATTATATCATCACAATATAACAAATACAATTCTATTAGAAAAAAATAATTACAAGAGAAGCATAAAATAAAAGCCTTACATAAGGAATTGCTGTGTAAACAACTCCCTAATACAGATATAGATACACAAAGGATGAGAATTAGTAAAAAAAGAGTATGGGAGGAACCTCCTAAAGGAAAATGTATCAATGCTTCAAATATAGAGACAGACAGACTAGAAATGTCTTTAATTAAAGGCCAAACATATAATAAGAGACATTTACATTCCCAAACAACACAAAGAATCATTTTGAGATTTGTGCCGCTTTAAAGAAACATGTTCCTACGTGTTTTTTTTTTTCTTCCTGTGGCATTAATGAAAAGTTCACCGTTCACAGTTTTTTTAAAAAAAAATGAAAATTTCTGAAAAAAATACAGTTGGTTTTGGTGTGTACCCTAAATATCAACAACTTTAGCTATAGCTTGAAGCTACATAGGGCCCTCTGCTGCTACTGCAGATTAATGATATAATGGCCAAAGGGCAATATGGGGGACTCATGGTCGGTCACAGATGAAGACATACAAAAAAGGCACTATAGATAGCATAGGGTAATCGTCAAACAGAAAAAGTGCAATTCTGTACACGAAAGACATTTATATCTCTTCTGTGACAGAAGAGCTGCATGACTTGCTGGTGGTTCTTAGACACCCTTTTCTCGTTTTGTTGCCATAGAACCTTCATGGGCCACTATATGCTCTGTATGACCCGAAAAATTGCAAAATGTAAAATGTGACCACCCGGCTACCATGTGTCATATACAATATTGCCGCTTTCTTATGTCGCAAAAGGGCTTTTTGGTCTTCTGAGGCTGTAGGGCCTGGTAGTGACTGCTACCGCTACACCCCCAATATCTACCCCCTTAAATGTGGATGACCCACTTACTTTTTTATTTTTCTTTCAACATATAGTAGCTTTTTCTTTTTTGAGGGGGTGTTGGCAGTTTGTATTTTAATAGCATTTTTGGGTAATTAGAATATTTATTAAAATAATTGCATTGATATTTAAGGGAGATAAAAAAAAAACAGCAAGTCTGCAGTTAATATTGTTTTTTATGAGATTTGTTGTTAAAGCATCTAAGAGGTCAAATGACATGAATAGGAATTGTCTCCAATCCAGTGCAGTAGAATAGCAGCTGTAAAATCAAGCTGATGAGCCCACACCATCAAAGGACTCTACATGTATAGCAGTTGTATTTAAGAGGGTATTTCCACTTTAGACAATGACGCCATATTGCTAGCATATTCCATAAATGTTTGATAGGCATGAGTCTCACCATCTCCAAATTGAGCCCTGAAACCTCTCTGTTCTGAACCTCTCCATTCAGAACTATCAGACAATGATGACATATCCTAGTTATACACTATAATTGTCTGAAGTAGGAAAACCCCTTTAACAGCAATGTGTATATCCAGTAAATGTCACCAAGCGCAAGGGTTGGGATATCTTCTATTGAGCTATTGATTGTGTTTTAACCCTCACTATAAACTTTTCCTTAACCTAAGCCTGTTCTCTGGATTTTGCCTTCTTCCTGCTCCATTAGGTTTGTCACCTGGTACCTGTCTAATCTGTTGCCTTTCATTCCTGGCCCATCATCTGAAGATGTCCCCCAGCTTTGTTCTTGACTCTAGATCTGGTTATATTCCAAACATTCCTAGCAGCGCACTTGCTGCCAACTGGTGACTAGCCTCTTGCGGAGGCTAAATATAAAGAACAAGTCAGTTCCTTAGACTCCACATTTCAGTTTAGCCAGTGCCAGACCAACTGTGCTTCAGAGATACTGAACACTTCTCTGGTGAGAATCATAACATGTATTATACAATTTTCTATTGGAAGCCATTGTTGAGGATAACTCATGAGCTATAGCATGGGCCTCTGTCTTAGAACAAAGCTACAGCATGGGCCTCTGTTTCAGGATTTTTAGAGCTGCAGCAGTGGCCTCTATCTTGGGATCTTTAGAGCTGCAGCATGGACCTTTCTCTCATGATCATTTGAGCTATGACGTGGACCTCTTTCTTAGGATCTTTGGGCCTCTGTCTCAAGAGCTTTAGAGATACAACATGAAACTCTCAATAAATAATTCAGCTTCTTCTCCTCATAACATACAATTATAGCAGTCTTGGAAGCACTGAAAAACGCCCAGGAACCTCACCGGTGTAGTATAATGCAAACACGAAAACAAACCAGCATCCACATAGAGCCAAGCACAGACTGAGTGGTCAGGAGGCAGTAGGCATACATTTGAGGTTAAAAGTTACTACTTTAATTCAACAAAGTTTAAAACAAACTTACATAGAAAGTTGCAAGCATTTAGTCCACGGCTTTATATGGCAACAACTACCTGAAATGGGATCCGCACTAGATCACAATTGTGTGGTAGAGACCAACGCATTTCGATATGAATATCTTAATCCTGGTCCAGGTCTGTAACAGGATCTTTAAAGCTATAACATGGGCCTCTGTCTCAGGATCTTTAGAGCTACCGCATGGGCCTCAGTCTTTAGAGCTTAAACATGGACCTCTGTCTCAAGATCTTTAGAGCTATAGTATGGGCTTCTGTCTCAGGATCTTTAGAGCTACAGCATGGGCCTCTGTCTCAGGATCCAGACAGACAGGGGTGTTACTAGGTAGTTTTATAAAACTGCCTGTGCCCCGAACCTCCCCGGGCTCCATGCCGCTGCTGTGGACCCGGAGCGCCGACAGTCTCTTCAGCTGTAAGTGCGTCCACTGAACGCACATATAGCTGAGTGCTTCTTATATTACCTGCCTGTATATACTGGGGGCCCTATATTACCTAATAATATATACTGGGGGCCCTATATTACCTAATTATATAGGGAAAATGCAAAAATTGTCTGGGTGACCCCAAACTTTTGAATGGTAGTGTATACATACACTACCATTCAAAAGTTTGGGGTCACCCAGACAATTTTGCGTTTTCCCTGAAAACTCATACTTTTATTTATCAAATGAGTTGCAAAATGAATAGAAATATAGTCCAGACATTGACAAGGTTAGAAATATTGATTTTTATTTGAAATAATAATTTTCATACTTTGCTTTCGTCAAAGAATGCTCCCTTTGTAGCAATTACAGTATTGCAGACCTTTTGCATTCTAGCTGTTAATTTGCTGAGGTAATCTGGAGAAATTTCACTCCATGCTTCCCACAAATTCGATTGGTTTGATGGGCACTTTTTGCATACCATACGGTCAAGTTGCTCCCACAACAGCTCAATGGGGTTGAGAGCTGGTGACTGTGCTGGCAACTCCATTACAGATAGAATACCAGCTGCCTACTTCCTCCCTAAATAGTTGTTGCATAATTTGGAGGTGTGTTTTGGGTCATTGTCCTGTTGCAGGATGAAATTGGCTCCAATCAAGCGCTGTCCACAGGGTAGGGCATGGTGTTGCAGAATGGAGTGATAGCCTTCCTTGTTCAAAATCGCTTTTACCTTGTACAAATCTCCCACTTTACAAGCACTAAAGCAACCCCAGACCATCACATTACCTCCACCATGTTTGACAGATGGTGTCAGGCACTCTTCCATCATCTTTTCAGTTCTGCGTCTCACAAATATTCTTCTGTGTGATTTCGAAACTTCGATTCGTGTGTGCATAGCACTTTTTTCCAATCTTCCTCTGTCCAATATCTGTGTTCTTTAGCCCATATGGCTTTTTCTTTGCCACTCTGCCTTGAAGGCCAGACTCCCGGAGTCTCCTCTTCACTGTAGACCTTGACACTGGCATTTTGCGGGTACTATTTAATTAAGCTGCCAGTAGAGGACCCGTGAGGCATCGATTTCTCAAACTAGAGACTCTGATGTACTTGTCTTGTTGCTCGGTTGTGCAGCGGGGCCTCCCACTTCTCTTTCCACTCTGATTAGAGCCGGTTTGTGCTCTCTTCTGAAGCGAGTAGTACACACCGTTGTTGGAAATCTTCAGTTTCTTGGCAATTTCTCAAATGGAATAGCCTTCATCTCTCAGCACAAGAATAGACTGTCGAGTTTCACATGAAAGTTCTCTTTTTCTGGCTACTTTGCGAGTTTAATCGAACCAACAAATGTAATGCTCCGGATTCTCAACTAGCTCAAAGGAAGGTCAGTTTTATAGCTTCTCTAATCAACACATCTGAAGAGACTATAAACAAAGCACAAAGCCTCTATAATCAGAAGAGACTATAAACAAAGCACAAAGCCTCACAGGCAATGATTCGTCTGGTATGTTTGCCCCATGTATATATAAGGTATTACACTGTCTAGTAGGGGGTGATTTTGAAAAAGGCAATTTGTATTGCTGATTTTCATTGAAAATGTGTAGGGGGATGACGGGATCTTTTGGGGAATATGCAAAAAATTATGACGGAATATAATTTTTTTTCTCGTAAAAAAAACCCCGCAGTTCAAATTGTGGCGGAAAAATGCCCTGTAACCCAAACCCCCCTTTGCAAAATTAACACAATGGGCCCGGGCCTTTGATGTTTTAGGACCCTAGCAAACCCCCGCTGCAGCTCATCGGGAAACGCTGTTTGCATCTTTTGCCTAAACTAGGCCCTGTTTGGACTTTCTAGCTACATCATAGGCCGCTGTCTCAGAATCTTTCAGACTACAGCATGAGTCTCTGTTTTAGGATCTTCAGAGCTACAACATAGGGCTTTGTTCGGTATTTGAACTACACAGGCCCATGTCTCAATTTTTTGTAAAAACCCTAATACCTAAGTTGTAGCCCAAAAGAAGTTGAGCCGCAATTAAAAAATGAAAAGTGCTTTTAACTGTTATGATTGCCTATTAAAAAAAAAAAGACAAAAAATAGAGAACAATTTATGATGGAAAGATACAAGATACCCTTTAAAATTTTACTCTCTTTTTTTATTTTATGAATTAATTTTAAAGTTGTCAAATCCTTGGGAATAATTATGAAATTATAATTTTTTAAAAAACCCCCAATGTTTCCACTCAAGGGAAAAAAATAGTTTTGTGGGCTATAGTGAAAAAAGAATCTAAAATAGCAAATCAAGCTTCTGCTGAGGGAAGAGGAAAACAGATAAATTACATATCCTCATCCAAATTTAAAAATAGTAGTGATACAAAACAACACCTGATTTAGCATGTCTCCCAAAACAAGTTTTTTTGGGATGGTTAGTTGTACTAGGTATGTTACAAAACCAATGGTGCTAAGCACGTTTATACAAGGGGGATATTACAAATCCCAGTAGGTTTGGCAAAATACAAAAATGAAGGGGTACTATGATTGTATATATAAACGTATGCACTTACTCACAAAAAGTTATCGTATTTGGTTGAAATTTCAGGATAAACATAAAATTTTGAATATTTCTTAAATGATGAGGACCATTCTTAACTTTTGGACTGCACACGTCCAATGTTCAATGGTTTTCAGTACTTTTTGCACAACCTGGCTGAATCTCTAACAAAGGTGTTTTAATGGCAAAATTTCACAAACAGGTGTTTTGATCCTGAATTGCAATAAATTTAGGGAAAAATTTGGAATTGGGATTATAAACAGTCCTCCTAATCATGCTCATTCTGAGTTCCAACAAAATAAATTATTGGGTTAGATTAACTGTAGGTTTCTTTTATTTAAAAGGAATCACCAGTACATAGAAAAACACGCCAATGTTTCGACTCAATATAGAGAGTCTTTATCAAGACTTGGTTCACAGAGTGTCATCAGAGGTTGCAGAGAGATACAAGAGCCTTTTAATAATATATATTAAATAATCTTGATTTATATTGCGCCAACTTATTCTGCATCTCTTTTCTTAATTCAACGGGTAAACGTACAGACATTACACATTAAAAGTACTTACATATATGAGACACAAGGTGTGAGGGCCTGCTCGTGAGAGCTTACAATCTATTAGGGTGTATGGGTGAAAACATACGGTAAGAAGTGCCAAGTTTCAATGGTCCAGCACTTGTTTCATAATAGGGGGTGGTTTTACATGAAAATTGGGATGAACCTGCCCACCCTGATAGTACATCTATATACAGATAAGTGCTGTGAGTGCCTAGTGCTAGGGGAGTGACAGATGTGTGTGATAGCAGTAAGGGATCATTGTTGAAGGCCAGGGGGAGAGAGATGTTTTTCAGGGCCCTCTTAAAAATATGAGGTTGTTATGTGCCTGATCGCCCGTGGTTGCATATTCAGAGAAATTTGTGCCGCACGTCCTGAAAAATTTGGAGACAGGATGGAGGTTCGTTGATTGATGAGTGTAAATTGAATATCCAGCAGCAGAGCGGAGAGAGCGGGATCGGGTTGGTAGACAGAGACGAGGGAGGAGATTGTAGGGGGTGGGGCAGCGTTGTTGGAGAGCTTTATGAGTTGGAGAGTGCTGAGTTTTTACTGTATCCTGTACTGAATGGGCATCCAGCTGCAGTGGACAACTTGACAGGGTATAGGCATTTAGTATAGCGGCTAGAGAGAAAAGATGAGCCTGGACTTGCTGCACTTCAGGACAGATTGAAGAGGGGGGGAGTTCTGCATAGAGGAGACGATACAGCAAGGAGTTACAGTGGTTCAAGACGAGAATGAATAAGAGCAGTAATGAGAGTTTGAGTTGTTTCCGACGGTGAGAAACGGAAAGATTTTGGAGATGTTCTTGAGGTGCAGATGACCGGAGCGGCAAACGGATTGGAATATATGGGATGAAGGTCAGATCAGACTCTAATAAACCCCCAGACAGCGGGGGGGGGGTGGGGGACCTGCTGCTAGGAGAAATGTGGTACAATACAGAAAACAGAAATAGCAGTGCGTGGGGTGGTTAGTAGATGGCGGAAAGACAGAGTTCAAGTTTAGTGAGGGTTTAGTTTTAGAGGAGAGAGGACATGATGTCAGAGAAGCGGACAGACAGTCACTGGTGTTTTGTAACAGGCTGGAGTGTTGTCATCGGAGGAGTTGTATTAATTGGGTGTCATAGGCATAGAGATGTTACTGGGAAGCCAAATCTACTGATGGTTTAGTCAATGGGGGCGGTGTACAATGAAAAGAGGAGAGGACTAAAACTGATCCCTGAGGAACTCCAACAGCAAGAGGGAGAGGAGAGGAGATAGAACCAGAAAATGAGACACTGAAGGAGCGGTCAGAGAAGGGTAGGACTGAGAACAAGCGAGAGCGGTGTCTGGAGGCAATGGTTGCTGAGCATGCTGAGGAGAAGTTTGGTGATCCACAGTGTCAAATTGCTGCAGAGAGATCCAAGAGAAGCAAGCAATGAGTAGTTGCCCTGAGATTTTGATGTTAGGAGATCATTTGAGACTTTAACTAAGGCAGTTTACAGTGGAGTGTAGGGTGCGGAAACCTGGATTGCAGAGGGTCCAAGAAGAGAGTTTGTAGAGAGATAGCGGATCGGCGAGAGTAGACCAAGCGTTCCAGGAGTTAGAATGAAGGGAAGGTACAGACTGGGTTTTTATGGGGGTTTTTTTTTTTTTTTTTTATTTTGTGGTTTATATTAAGGTAGTTAACAGCCACTGGACGGGTCCAAAGAGGGATTTTTTAGTAAAGGAGTTCTGATGGCATGTTTGAAAGAAGATGAAGACCCAGTGGGGGAGAGGTTACAGATTGCAGTTAAGGTGAGATGAGGCTAGTGGAGAAATAGACTGGATGAGGTGGGAGGAATGGGGTGTAGAGCAAGGTGGAGGGGCGTGCGACAGAGAAGCTGAACTTCTTCCTCTGGTCGTCGGGTTCAAGGGCTGAGAGTAGATTAAGAGGACGTGCGGGAGGGATGGGATGGGGTATTACTTGGGGACTGAGATATGTTTAGACGGATTTTTCAATTTTCTCTGAAGTGAGTGGCCAGGTCTTTCAGCACAGAGGTCCGTGACCGGGCCTGGAGCTTTAGGCCTTAGGGAGGGAGAGGAGGTGTCACGAGGCGTTTTGGGTAGTTGTGTTAGTGTTGAGATGAGGGGAGGTGAAATATTTTTGTTTCGGCACATGCAGGGCAGAGTGTATGTTCTGAGCTTGAATTTGTAGTGGAGAAAGTCTGCAGCGTAGCTTCGACTTTTCACAGCCGCTCAGAACACCTGGAACAGCGCTTACAGATGGCGAGTACTGAGGTCGTGTGCCATGGCTGCTGGGCATCTGACTCTGGTGGTGCGGTGTTGATTGGTGCCAAACATGTCCAGGGTGGTTGTAAGAGTTTCATTGTAACGTTCTGACAGCACTGGTCAGGGACACGGAGAGGGAGGAGATTGGGTGCAGTGAGGACTGTTGGGTCTTGTGAGTTCTGAGTATTAATGGAGCGGATATTTCGGAGGTGTGTGTGGCAGTTTGTCAGAGAGGTTGAGAATTAGAGATAATTAGGAGATAAGGGTTGTGGTCAGAGAAGGCATAGGAGAATTAGTGAGTTAGAAAATGGACGGAAAGGACAGAAGGACAGATCAGAGAGTTCCCATTTGAGGGTTGGAGAGTCAGTAAACACTGCGAGAGCCAAGAGAAGAGCGTTAGTTGAAAGACACCTGAGAGGCAGAAGGAAAAACATGGGTCATCAATGGGGATGTTGAAATCACCTTGATGGAGTGGGTATTTCAGTGAGATGAAGTGAGGGAGCCAGGCAGCAAAAATGATCAGAAATGGCGGGGTGAGCATGGGGTTCTGTAGAAAACCGCGACTTGATGGAAAATGGCGAAAGAGTCTGAGGGTGTGGTCCTCAAAGGAAGGGAATGTAGGGAGGGTGGGCGGGAGGAATGACCTGGTAGTGAAATGTGGAGAGAGAAGTATGCGACTCCTACGCCCGGCCTATTCTCAGGTTGGGGGTGTGGGTGAAGTGAGGCCGCATAGGTGAGACTGGCAAGGGAAGCGGTGTCAGATGCGCTGGAGCATGTTTTGTGAGGGACAGCAGGTTGAGGGAGTTGGCCGAGGAAAAAGGTTCATGAACGAACAGTGAGTTTGTTGCAGACGGATTGGTGCGTTCCATAGAGCACACTTAAAATGGGCAGTGAAAAAGGGATGTACAGCGAATTAGCAGCAGGATAGAAGTGTTTCTATGGAAGGAGGAGGTGGGATGATCCGTGAAGGAGGGTGGCGGGGTTAGGAGAGATGTCCTGCAGCAAGAACTGCAGGAGAATGAAAGAGACAGTAGATGTTCAGTGATGAATATGAACGCGTTCCTGCATCGTAATATGTGAGCTGGAGGTTTGGGGTGGTTGAAGAGGGAAAAATAGCGTGTGTGATGAGTACATAGGTAGAGGAGAGAGGAGTGAATATGGATAAATTGTCTGTGGGCAAGGACTGGGTGGTAAGATAGGAGGCAGATGGCTGCAAGGTAGATAGTATGCAAGCATGGTAATAGGAGTAATGTGACGGAGTGCAGATACTTACAAACGGCGAGAGTCCCATCGCGCTCCCTTTATGCTCACTTATCGGCTCATTTCTGGGATATTTCTGAGGATTATATATTTACTATTTTGCCATAGCCCAAACTTAAACTCTCTATCAGTTTTCTATCTGATTAAACAATAAAACGTAACTTTATTATATCTAAACTATTAACCTCTATTCACACTATTTAAAACATGATCTCTAACCTCAAAATTGTACTTTATGCTTCTGAAGAGGGAATAACCTCCCTTTCTATTATTTCAAAGTCTGGTGGACACCCACCTACTAACGGGGAGCTGTCGGGACAGTTCAGGGAACACGAGAAGACACAGACAGAGTGAGGGCCTGACCGCTGGTCCCAAAACCCCTGTTCCCTGCCTTTTGGGGGTACCCGACTCCTTAAAAAGGTCAGCCCCAACCAGAAGACTGAAGACATACAATGAATACGTGGGGACACAAGACATAGATAAACAAATACAAAACACAATTAAGGGAATGTCAGGTAGCAAGGTTGGCAGCAAGCGGGCAGCGCAGTACAAATCGGAGACAGAGAGACAAAGTAAGCAAGCCAATGGTCAATAACGGTCGGGTGCAGAAGTAAAAATCACTAGAGAAGAATGGTCAGTAGCGCAGCGGGGTCAGGCAACAGAAAGGACAGAATAAACGCACCTCTAGCTACAGGCAGAAGACTCTAAATTTAGCAGGATAGGAACAGAAGGTTGTCAATCAAAGGAGAAAACTCATTAACTCCAAGAATGCTGGAGGATTCATGGCCAGGGCATTGGCCAGGAGTCAATCAAGCAAAGAGCGAGGGAGAAACACAGTTCAACTTAGTGAATACAAATTCCATCAAGTAAGAAACCAGGGCTTCCGTCGCAACGCCGCGGCCGGCGAACAGTGCCCAAAGCTGAGGTTCTGTCAGGAACTGATCATGACAAGTTACCCCCCTTTAGGAGGGGCCTGGACTCAACAGACCCCTTGGTTTAGTGTCGATGGGCAAACTGACCAATTCTTTCCCTTTTTAGGCTTGGGAGCACAATTTGTTAAACGGGACTTGAAAACTCGAGGTATTAGGTCTGGTGTCGGCGTTTTTTATTGATTTTATTAAGTTGAGCGTTTTTAAGAGTCTTATGACTCTAGCCCCGATGTGCACCAGTCGATAACGGTGGATTCTGATTTGTTTCACAACCTGTAGCCGGGAGAGTACAAGAGATGGAAATCCTCATAGAAAAGGGAGACGCTTAGACAGAAGCAGAATTCTGTGAATCGGTAGTCTAGAGCTCTACTCCGGAGAACGAAAATATCACGGTTCCTTAATAAACAAATTGCATAGTATTCCCTGCTTCGGGGCTACAACAGTTAAGCTTTGCCCCGAAGCAAGGGTCTATGGTAAATCATCAGGCTGGTGTGGAGGCAAATTATCCGCAAAATCCTCTATTAAGACGTCAGATTTAACATTCTGAAATATCGTGAGTATTAATTACGCACACACCAAGGATCACAGATTTCAACTGAGAACCACATGAGTCACCCATTTGATCAGCTCTGTGGTTCTTCCAGTCAAAACAGGATTATGGCAGCGGAGCCAGGGCAAGCCAAGAATAATATCCGCAGCAAGTTTCTCCATGACAAAAAAATGAAAGTTTATTCCGTATGCGAACTCCCCAACATTCGAGGTGATTCAGCAGTCGGAAATTTGATTCTTCCCCCAATAGGGAGGTTGAATCTACTGAAACCAAAAAGGGAGCACTCAATGGAAGTAGTTCCAAGGGACAAGTCTGGACAACAGACATATAATAAAACTAGCAGCGCGCCTGCGTCTATCATAGGCTTGACAAGCAAAATTCTTGAGAATTAGCGACCAAGGTTACAGGCATAAAAAACTTATTACAGAGTTAGGAGGTACTGTATACCTGAGGGGGGGTACTTCCCTGGAAATTCTCAGGCGTTTCAGCGTTTCCTTGAGATGATTTGGGTCTAGTCGGACAGTCTCTCAGAAAATGGTCATGGTTTTCAGCAATACAAGCACAAAGGAGTTCTCCAGCCGATGTCTCCGCCTGGTGGCAGCAGATGTAACACCAACACCTTGGTTCTTCCTCAGGAGTGGGTGATGAGGATAGAAGAGGAGAAATTTTCAGAGAAGGCAACAGGAGGTTTTACAGAAAAAATTTGACTTGAACGGAAAGTTCGACCCCCTTGTTTTCTGCGTCTCTCCCTTAGTCTTCTGTCAATGGTCAGGCTAGCGTCATAAAGTCATTTAATATCTCAGGGGTTGGATGATGACCATAAGATCATTACCGCATCAGATAGTACCCCCCCCACCCCATTGTCTGAAGAGAGGGTTTAAGGGTGGTCAGACCACCCGCTCATGGTACACCATTGGCGAAACTCAGAACAATAGTCTTCAGTCGAGCGGCGGCCTGCTGATAGATGCAGTGAGTTTCTGCCCATGCCAACACGATTGGGATTGTCATAGACATGGGCCTAAAGCTGAAAAAACTCTTTTAAATCGAACTCTATTCTGGGGCTTAGGGGGAATAGCTAGTGCCAATCTGAGGTGGGCCCTGGGAGAGAGACAGGCAACGCTACCTTTTCGGCTTCATGAAGAAAAAATTGAAGCGGAAAAGCAGGTGATCAGGATTCTGAAGTTCGGAACCTGTCTGGGTTTCATCCAATGCGATCCGGCAAAAAGCATCTTGGATTTTTAACGGAAGCTTAGGCAATCACAAACACCAGGGGCAGGTATGGACACAGAAGGGGCGCAAGACTGGGTAGCCGGGGTAGCTATGGAGCCAGACGTTGCGAGATTTGGTTAAAAAGCCCGCCATGCCCTGAACAACTGAGTTGTCAAACTCTCCAGGCGGTCGGTGGACTGACAGTCGGTACTTCAAATTAAACCGCTGGGGGAGTTGATTAGGCTAAGGGCCTGAAATAATGTCAGGGACCAGTCAGGGACACAAGAGAAGACACAGACAGAGTGAGGCCCTGACGCTGGTCCCAACCCTTGTCCCTGCTTTTGGGCGGTACCAGACTCCTTAAAAGGTCGGCCCCAACCAGAAGGACTGAAGACTACAACCTGAATACGTGGGGGGGGGGGGGACACAAGACACAGATAACAAATACAAAACAATAAGGGATGTCAGGCAAGCAAGGTTGGGCAGCAAGCTGGGCAGCGCAGTACCAAATCGGGGAGACAGAGGAGAAAAACGTAAGACAAGCCAAAGGTCAATAACGGTCGGGTGCAGAAGTACAAAATACAAGGAGAAAGAATGGTCGTAGGCAGCAGGGCAGGCAACAGAAAGGACAGAATATGTGCAAAGTAGCTAAGGCAGGAATGACCTCTATAGCAGGCAAGATGAAGGGTGATATGAACTTTAATAGGGAACCAAGGAAGCACCCCCCCCCCCCCCCCCCCCCCCCCCACCCCCCCCCCCCCCCCCCCCCCCCCCCCCCCCCCCCCCCCCCCCCCCCCCCCCCCCCCCCCCCCTGGACTGAGGTCATAGTGGAAAGAAAACACAAGGCTGTATAGTGAACAGAAAAGGGTTTAAAACAAAAGGGGAAACCATTAACTCCAAGAGGCTGGAGGATTTCCCGGCCAGGGCGGTTTGGGCCCGGGTCAAACAAAACAAAGAGCGAAGGGGAACACAGTTCACACTTAGTGAATACAATTCCATCAAGTAAAGGGGAAAACCGGGCTTTCCCTCGCAAACGGGCCCCAACCGGGGAACAGAGCCCCCAAAACTTTAGGTTCTGTCAGGGCATGATCATGACAGGAGCCTTTTTTAAAACTATAGCAAAGTACTGCTTTAGTAAGGGGTCCCAAGCCAACTACCCTTGGGGCAGTCGTTCCTAATCTCATAGAAAACGAACAAATGAGGGCCCCCCTTTTGACACCTTCTGCAGGGAGGTGACACCTTTTAGACAGAGGTGAAAAGATCAAAATTTAAAACGTCCAAATCTGAAACCCCGCCCACATTTTTTCGCCAGCTAACCCGGCTTTATCAAGGCTTAGAGGTCCGAAACACCAAAGTTTGGCTTAAAATCACTTCCTTTTTATTCATGTTAGGTAAACACCCGTTTAGGGGGTCACCAAAATTTGCCATCAGAGAATCCCCATAAAACCCACTCCCCCCTTTCCCCCGGAAAAACTCTAAACATGTCCCCGCTAAAGTGCCCACCATGCTTTCATGAGCCAACAACCCTTTAGGCCAAAATTTGCCCCTTCCCTAACGGGGTTGCGCCCCAATTTTAAACCCTACCCCGGTGCCAATGCACTGCAACCAACAAAACACCTCATTCCCTGGGCCGGTTTGGGTTTTCCCTCTTTTCTTTTTTCCCCTTTTATTTTTGCAACTGCGTTGGCTCACCCCAAAAAATGAGTTTTAAAGGGACAAATAGGTTTTCACATTACACAGCACACTGCCATTTTTTATAATTCCCCCTAAACCCCCCTTTTCTTCAAAATTAATTTTGCATATTCATTGGGGAAAATAAAAAATCCACTTTTAAAAATAGACCAAATGTTTATATTATTTCCCATAAAGGGACTTCCCTATAAAATGTTGTATGCATAAATTTATTCCAATAGGCTGCAGGGCCCCAAATTTAAAAACCCTGTTCCACTGCATTGTATAGTATTGCTCAAGGGGCTATATTCAGGTTTGGGGGGGCACAGGGGAAATGATTTTAAATGGCAAATACAAAATTCGCCACCAAATGGGAAAGGGAAAAGGACAGTTATGAAAACAGTGCAAATCAACCAGAAAGCCCAAAAACAACCCCCCTTTTTTTTTTAACCCCCAAGGAAACCTTGAGGGGTCGAGAGAAGGGGGAAAAAAAAGAAATAACAAAAATGGACCTACAAGTGAAATTTAAAAAATCCCTCAAAGGGTTAACGGGAAATCAAAAACAGGGTTGTTTTATTCGGTTTTTAACGTTCCCCCCCATGCCCAAAACCTAAGAATTTTGTATGGGTAAAAGAAAAATGAAAACCTTTTTTCTAGAAAGTTGGCTTTGGGATAAAATTATAAAAAAAAAGTAATGATGAACAAACCCCTTTAGGAAACCCAAGGGGGGAAAAAACCCTTTTCTCCTTCAAATTTTCATAATTCTCCCAAAAATTCTCTGGACAAACCCCGCTCAGCACACACCCCCAAAATTTTCCGCTTTCCTTTTTAATTTTCTCAGGAAAAATCACAGACCCCATACATCCTCACTGCCCCCCAAACTCCCCCTTCCCGTCCTGACCAGGCGTCCAAAGTTTCAAGAAACTCCCCACAACCACCCGGGGCATGTTGGCACCCCAACACCGCACCACCAAAATCAGAAAGCCCGCCCGCCCTGGCACCCAAACCCCCAGACCCCGCCCTCTGCAGCGCTGTTTCCAGGTGTTTCTGGGGGGGCGGGCTGTGGAGAAAGTCGAAGCTACCCCAGACTTTCTCCACTACAAAAATTTATTTCTTTAGGAATACCACTCTGGGGACTGCATTGTGCCAAACAAAAATTTTTTCACCCCCTC